>VJOZ01014195.1:0-13509 GCA_009801055.1 Stichopus horrens | reverse complement strand
ACGAATGATTGTGGAGTTATAGCAATCGAAACATTTTCACCTTTGACCCCATGACCTCATCACTATGCATGATATGGGCACTGAAAACAATAGGACACATCATCTCGATATAGGAAACCTATGTGCCAAGTCTGACTTTCATCCAACTTTCCCGAGTGAGAGCCTACCCAAGCAAATGTCACAGACACACACACACTCACATACAGACTATCGTGACTGCAATGGTTTCACTTCTCATCCAAACCAATTAAGAACTTCTATTTGCTTCTATTTGCTTCTTTTAATGTTGAAGTCTTCCAGGCGGCGTTAAATGGATGCCCATTGTAATCTCCAATAACTTCTGCATTGGGACAAACTGTGAATGGTTTACAAAAGTGAAGGATTCAAAACGGTTCTGATGGTAAACTGTGCGTGAATTGTTGTTTCTCACCTTGGCGATGGAGATGGTCTGTTGTTCCATCACTTCGTGGATAGCGGTTCTGTCCGTCTCGTTCATCTTGTCGAACTCGTCGATGCAACAGACCCCTTCGTCCGCCAGCACCAGGGCACCCCCCTCCAGGATCATCTCCCCGGTGACAGGGTCCTTCATCACAGCTGCTGTCAGGCCCACGCCAGAGGAACCCCTTCCTGTCGTGTACTGACCTGGGAGTTGAAATGTGGATATATGTCACACGTGCCATCATGAACAATTTTGAGTGGAAATTTTTTGAAAAAAGAAAAGCTATCAGCAAAAGGGTACAATGGAATCACCTCCTGATGTGCAAGCCTCCATGTAACTCTCTGCTTATTGTGTACAAATTGGTTTCAAGGAAACAGGGCCAATATTTCAGTTTCAGTCCAAAGCTTAACAGATACTGTAGTGTTTCATTATGTCGACTGGATTTGCCAAAAATTTTTTGTATTTATCAGATTTGATCGAGGATCATCCGAGGTGAAAATTTGCAGAAAGACAAATGCATCTCCTAGTGTATAACAACAGATGCTTCTTTCATATCAACTGTAGTCACTTGTAATGAAGTTTACAACTCCAAGGGTTAGTGTATACACACGTCAAAAAAAAATCCTCCGAAGCAAAAAATACAACCGATTGCAAAATATGACTTGCTTTATTTAGAGCGCTCTTCAAACTCTGGCTTCAGCTATGGCATGGCAATGAGAATCAGTATCTTATGAAGTAAAAACTTTATTGTAATAACTTTCATTGCAACGCACCAAATTTGATCTCAATGGACGTGCTATCCTAGGTTAGGTACTCTGGAGAGCAAAAGTCCAAGAGAAGCAAGAGAGCAAATAAGCGATTACGAACAGTTACAAAAGGACAAGTGCACATGACCTTGCTTTTTACTCACTTTCCACAAGATCTGATCAAATTTCTGATAAGAATGTTTGAACTAAGAAATATTTCACCCAGAGAGTAGACTTTTAATTAGAAGACTTACTTCTCGGGGCCAAGCGATCGATGTAGGACAGCAGTTGAGACTTGGCAACACCAGGATCTCCCATCAAACAAATGTTGATGTTACCTAAGGAAAAGGTCAAAAACAAACCCCAACAATAAGAACAGATTCTGTTCCCTCAAAAAAGAATACCACGTGGCTTTGATAATACTTTTGGTGAAGAATGATGACAATACTTTTTGCTTCTTATGCCCCTTATGAAGATACAGACACTTTTTAAGCGATTCACCAGTCTTACTTTCAGGAAATATCTCACAAATTTCGGAAAAATTAACTATTTTAGTAAATATTTAAAGTACGAAATATAATTCAAATCAATCGGTTGCGATGCAGGACTCACAGGACCTGTTTTGTTCTTTGCTGCTGATGCAGTGTGCAGAACTGTTACAGCATGGTTCTGATCTCTTTATATAGTGTTTAAACCTTAGTTTCACCAGGGAGCGGCACAAACGCTTCATTTCCCGGCATTGTTCTGAGACAGCTAATTGTTTACGGACTAGTTGATACTTTTCACACATTTGAGCGCTGTGGACTCTAACTGATGAGGTATCACTTTAACCAGGTTTTCAGTTTGACCAATGTTCACATCAAATGACTTTTGACCTCCACCAAAGACATTAGCTATTGGTATCTATTTTTTTAACCTTCATACTCTAGATAAATTTATACTAAGTTTCAAGAGATTGTGCTGTCAAGATTTTCACAACTTGATCCATGCTAACTAAAATTGACCATTGACCTCCACTGTTAATCCACACACCAATTAAATGACTTGGGGTGATCTGCTTCAAGTGTTGATAATTTAATTTTTAGTGGTTGGTTTTTTTTTTTTCTCTATTTTGTCATTGGTCTAATTCAAATAGTTGGTCACAAATTGCAGTTTCAAAAGATGAACCGTAGGATGGATGTTAGAGAGTATTTCTCCTCACAGAGTGTTGTGGATGAATGGAATTGTCTGCCGGAGTTTGTGGTGATGTCTAAAAGTGTCACTGCACTTGATGGATATTATATGCAGTGTGGGAGATTCTGATTATTTTGGGGCTTTGGGGATGTCTGCTCTTTTCAGGGGTTTTCATAGAGGACAATGTGGCCTTTCTGACACTTTACTAAACTAAACCAAGTATAATTAAGTATTCTTTCTGTGAATACAGTCTCCACCAAGGCTTACATCAATTTTTGGGGGAAGGCTGTACAATATGGCAGACCGACATACCAAGTTTGACTTTCATCTGACTTTCCCCTATTGAGTTAAAGCAATGACTGCATACATTCCTTTGCTGATGCAAGGAACCAAAACCCATTATTTTTTTTTTTAACTTTTGTAATGCTGACATCCCACAGATAATAATTATGAGTATGTTTCAAGTCTCCCCCAAGTTTCGAACATGAAATGTGTTTTGGTCGAAAATCACCAATGGCTACATGCATGCAGAGTAAGGTAATTGTGTCTTTACATCAATGATCAATTTGGAAGTTGACAGAGCTGTTCTCGGATTTAAACGACACAAAAAGAATCACACTGATAAGATGATCCACTCTGAGGGAAATGGATCATTTTTTTTTTGTTGATAGCGAGCATTTCTGTGTGACTTGCCTCTGATTTTCATTCCTTTCGGTGATCTGTCTACACCACCGACCAACATCAGCAGCA
Source organism: Stichopus horrens (assembly GCA_009801055.1). NCBI lineage: Eukaryota > Metazoa > Echinodermata > Holothuroidea > Aspidochirotida > Stichopodidae > Stichopus > Stichopus horrens. Next base: position 10,401 of record VJOZ01014195.1, on the reverse strand, counting down.
GGGCCTTCTTGATGTCCTCGTGACCGTAGATTTCGGGAGCGATGGACGTCGCCAGCTTCTCATAAAAGTCTTCCTCTGAGAGGGATCAAAATATTCAGCAGATATTGTCATCAGTAGGGTAACTTTTGTTTTTTTCTTTTTGAAGCAGTTTCACTATCCTCACCTTCAGGAGACATCTCACAAAATTCAGAAAATGAACTTACTCTAGTAAACATTTGTAGCAACCACAGGTATGATCTCAGCACAAGAAATCAGTTCTTTGTGACATAAACTGGGACGAATCACTATTTACTATTAAGGCTTTATGACATAAAATAAAGATGTTACTTTCTTTTGACACAATCGTATTGTTTCTTCACAGCAAATAAATACTTTGTGGAGTAGGGAAGGGTTTTAAATGAAGACCTACAGTATTGTTTTGGTCAAGATGTAACTGGCTCTGGTGTTGTCAAAAAGTTCATTTATAAAATATAGCAAAACCAAACAACTTGGTATTTTCATCCTTCAGAATGATCCACAGGTTACAAAAGAAAGCCAGAGTGGTCTATAGCAGGGATATAAATTTGGAGATAGGCGAAAAGAAATTTGGTGGGTGAAACATATCGCAGATAAAGACAACAATTCAAGCAGCAGAAAAGAGTCTCTTTTCTACACACCCCAGAGATATTTCACTAAAATAAAGGTGTCCTTTTTCAAACAAATGTTTTGTGAAATTTAATTATTTTGCTGTTCAAAATAAAGACTATGATCACAACAACGTGAGGGCACTCTGCACGTGTAATGATCTCACACACAGTGGAATGTGATTGTTCTGAATAGGATTGTAATTTCCGTCCAACAATTGCGGATGCTTACCTGCGATCTGCTGGATCTCCTCTTCCGAAAGTTCCTTGAGGATCATCTCTTCGTCTGCGGCTTTGTTCATCTTCACCACCGACTGGAGAGGATAAAATTGAGAATTGTGTTTTCCACTTTCTATCAGACCAAAGATTCTCATGAGAAACAATTTGGAGGTTTCTGATTGAAGAAACCTTCTCAACTTTGAAAGTGACGTTACAGAGACAACAAAACTGGGATCACAAACTTTCAAACCCCTTGTTGTAAAGATTTCATTGCAAATAATGATTATGTTTTTCATTTTAATGGCAAATAAGGACTAGTCCTGGTTGCAGCTACGGTGAATATGTATTAGTTTCACTGCTCAGGGAGAACCATATCAGCAAAAGTCTCATCTTTCAGGAGAGCAGACCAACTCGGATAGAGTATTAGACTTGTGTCACAACACACATACGGCTGAATAGGATTATTCAAAATCAATCAGCTGGTGTCACATCCGCAAGTTTTGCATTGGTTCATTTAAATTGACTTTGCATATTCCAGATGGCCTTTTTTTTTTGCATATTCCAGATGAGCTTGACTATTTTTATATGGATTAAAGGCCAGAAATCCTTACAAGTATGCCCATTGTATTGTATGTTATGTCCCATGTCAAGATTTACTTCCACAGATCCTGTCTGACAGTACCATAACAAAGATGAACGGGTTAGAACCACTGATCACCGATAAAGTTGGATAAGTTGACATTTCCAGATGAGGCACTAGGTTACCTGGTTTTCCTGTAGAATCACTGATATTTCTGTACTTACATGAGCCTCCAAATATGTCTCAGATAGCAGACCCTGGGCCATCTGTCTGAAACCAGCTTTCATTAAAGGCAAGAAAACCTGATGGAAGTTCAGTCAAGGAAACATTCAGATCATCACAGGCAAAGTGAATCCCTTGTCCACAGATTCTAATCAGACAAGAATGTATATAACCAAATATAACATAGTAAACATTTTAAAACATTACTTTATACCTGTGTAACTTGCCAGTTTGAAATGAAAAGGGGAGCATTCCTGACAGAGGTGCAGAAAGGAGCTTCATCCCATATGCTTCGAAGACTGAATTGAAACAAAAAAGTTAGATACTGCGATGCAGACACATCAAGTGCCCCTCCCCCCNNAAATCAAGAAAGAAAGTACCACCACATTAATCTTTCCAACAGCTGTACCAATATCACTTTTTTTACGTTCAAATTGTTATTAACACCCTCAAGAAAAGCAGTATATTTTTCATTCACCTTGAAATTTCACTCTCAGTCATCACCTACGACCGGCGTGAAATATGGAAGGTGTGATGGTTTGATACCTCCTCCTATTGGAAGACTTTTCCTTTAAAACTCGAAACTGAAAAGGATACACCGGTCACACTGACATGATCACCGGGCACACATTTCCTTGTGGTTTCCCCTCGGGAACATATCGTCATGCTGCGGGGGATGTTGCCGACGGGTACCTGGTCGCTGTGCTCTTGGATCTTGATTTCTTGAAATTTTACGAACTTTGAACCTCTCGTCTGCAGGTACAACCGACCACCGGACCTGTCAGGCAGCAAGGAAAAAAACAAATGGTTGCTAAATTTCATTGACTGTTTTATTGCCTTTACCTGCTTATATTCACTGGAATGGTTTACTTCGTTGTCAATCTCAGAATTCTTAGTTAAAGACAAAATCAAAAAAACTTTGTAAAGCATCTTTCTGGAATTTCTTGTCACTCACTACAACAAGACAGCATGAAAAGGGACATGATCTTCATTTCAAACAAACAGTCAAGTTGCCCTGAAATGGGTGCACAAATGGAGATGAAAAAACACAAATTCAAAGAAATGAAAGATGGATCAGCCCAAAAAAGTGGGTGGCCAGTTCTTTGAAACACTTGGCGCTACTTTCAATACATATTCATACAATTACAGAGCTGGAGTACATGTCTACTTGGTAGCTTTTAGGAACTACCTGTATAAGCAGCATACAGGCCCTCCACTGTGTTCAAATTCTTTTTTTTTTTTTNNAATTTTCTTAAACCTGTCAAGTTTGCTGCACAAACCAAAGAAAAATGTTCAAACTTAAAGAATCCCAGTGCATCACATCCAAGAAACATTAATAAGTCAGCAAATTAAATGAATATCTACAAGACTAAATCTGAACTGACCTGTTTTTGCTGCAATCTTCACTGGGGCACATCAGAAGTGGCATGAAGGCAGGAGAATTTATCTGTAAAATACAAAAACAAATATTGCAAAAGCACATTGCTAGAAAACAGAAGATTGCAAAGTAGATTACTGAAACAGAGTGCTACCACCAAGTATGAAAATGCCATCTTCCTAGGTTATAAAACTGGATTTTAGCTACCTTCCTTAATGACCATCCGCATCATGAAATTGTCAACGGTCATTTAACATGACATTGCTTATCGCAGAGCACTTTCTATCATGTTGCATTGTTTGTCCAAAGTGACACTGTGTACGTTACTTTCCCTTGCAATGCTTGCAAAACTGCTAAACAGCAAACCAACAAACTGTTAACATTTCCAAAATTAAAAGCCTTCTTGTTAAATTATTACTGAACGTTACTTCACGATGGTCTCGACACACTGACTTGATAACACAAATGCTTTTATACAAAGTTCTTCCGAAGAAGTTGCCAAGCAGTTCGAACCAGCTCCTAGGGTCACTTACTGGCTGGTACGTCTCTGCGCCACACTGGTCGCACGTGTACGTGGCCACTGTCATCATCGGCTTGACCTCGGTGCACCTGGTCACGATGCCCCGTACAGTCAACAACTTCCCCACTTTGTCGGCCTTCACATTGCGGATCGAGAGAGGCTTCTCGGCTGAGGGCATCTTGAAGTATATTTCACTGAAAGAACAGAGTGCTCTAATGTTAAGTGAGTTTTCAAACACATTTCCAACTTTTCGTTGTGTTCTCATCAGTTGTGAAACAACAATGCCAACTGTCCAAGGTAGACAGCCTTTGAAGTACTCTGCTTCCATGAAAGTTACATTTTGCCATTCATTTGTTTTTGGTTTTTTTTTAAGATATGATAAAACTTCTCCATAAATCTTTCAAAACATAAATAATCCCATTTATGGCAAAGATAGGCCATAACAGTGCTAGCACTGAATATGCATACAAGCACATTGTCACAGATACATTCCAATATGACGAAGTATCCTGTAGACCAATTCACCATAAACAAAACACTAATGTCTGCTGTAATCAGTTGGTCACTCCAGCAGTGATTCTCCCATGCAAAGACATCACTCTCTCGTGACCAATGTCTGACACTGATTGAGGTGTTTTCATTTTTATTTCTAGATATGACAGTACTATTGTGACAGCTGAAAGTACAACACTACTAATGTGACATTTAAACTAAGTACTGTAAGGCACTACCACCATGGCAGTTGGAATCCAGCGACCTAAAAAACAAGGAAATAACTGAGAAAAACTGAATTCATTCAAACACATTTTCATAGCTTATTGTAAGCACTCACAAACAAACGGACAAGGCCTAACCATTGTCTTCACAGTCAGTGCTGTGCATAAAAAGAGACTTGCTAATCCCCTGATGGTGCAAACAAACACACAGATGATGATCCCTGTCATCTAGTTTCCTCAATCACTTCTCTCTTTTCTCTCTCAGGGATTGCCTTTTGCATGACTCCAATCAACTGAACAATTACTTATTTTGATATATTGCCTCAACAATTAGTGTAAAACTTTCTTCTTTTTTTTTTTGGCTAAACAAAATTTCTGAACAACTAATCAAGTCACAGTCTGTCATAAAATGTTTGCTTCGGTCAACAAATAATCCAATAACTTAACAAAAGGTAAATGACATTTCAAAGTAATCCTTTTGCAAAATCTAGATGGAGTTTTTGTGAAAAGACATTGCAGTATTTCATGCACCAATGACCAAGACCAGGCAGAAAGACGTAACCAGTACTATTTGTTAATAGCAACAAAGGCAGGACTCACAATCTCCTCAACAATTCTGCCGGAAATTTATTCCTTGGGTCCCGAGTCTCTGTGGGGTTTGGACCTCTCATCCTCTGTTCCATCATCAGACGGTGATCGATGTACACGTCGAGGGAATCCTTCTGCACAGACTGAAAGAAAAAAAAAAATGCAAAGAAGAGGTTGTTAAATGAAAATGGAAAAGGGTAAAGTCTGCTAACACTGGTGATAAAAAACTTTCAGACGAACAGGGAACGTTTCTTGAGGCACTGTTTCCTTTAAAGCAACAGAAATGATATATTTCGGCTAAACCTGTATTTTTTTTTGGGGGGGGGTTGGATGGGGATAGAGAAGAATGATGAGAAGGAAAGGGTGTATGGGGGGATACAGCCACTGCCTTCCAATTCCAATACACCCAAGATGGCATGATCAAAACAAACTATGCATAATTCTCAATGACAAATAATTGTTTCCATTTTTGCCATGGTTTTAAAGTCAATTTATTACTTCTCATAAAAATTATGGAAAATACCAGCTTAGAGTGTACTAAAGTGCTACACAGCTGTGCCCAAATTTACATAGCATATATCTGTCCTAATACTGTGCTACCTGGTGATTTACAATTCACAGTAGGATAATTCATACTGCCCTCTTTTCTCTGTCTTCCAATGCTTACCTCCTTTTCCTTGTAATCTGGCAGTAACTCATACACTGCGTCCGAGAAGAGCTGTTTGTATCGTTGAGTATTCTCCAGGATGGACTCTGTCAGATCTGGGTCCAACTCGGTCACGTCATCCAAATCGATAGTGAGATCGACTTGTTCTCTGTGAGCCAGGGCAACCTGTGGGACCAAAATGACAGTGAGATAAAGGGTTTAGTCAGATGGTGAAACATAATAGAAAAAGACCCCCCTCCCTCCACAATAATAATCTATACCAAACCCTTCAGGTTAGAATAACATTTCGATACTGATTCATGAGACACTATGATATATAGAGTCTGGTCACATCTGCTCACCTACTACAGTGAGAATGGTGTCAGACAGGGCAGAGTCAATTGCTAGTTTTGAGAGTTGGCAACATGAATTACTAACTTACTAGGATTGCTCTCTCTCTTAAAAAAATTCAAGAGTTTCTGAAAACTAAGTTCTAACGCTTCATACGCAATCCTTTGTTTGAGAGACTGAGCTGATGATGAGTTTCTCCCATGTAAGGGACGGTTCATTATGTTGGATCCTCAGACACACAACCAATGACAACTGACTGACATGCATGAGGACACGATCAAACTGGAAAGTAGCCTACAATCTTTCACAAAAAGATCTTTGGCGTATATGTGAATGAGCCCCCTTTTTTGTGTATGGTATACCTCAGTGCTCCAGGGGAACGTGTAACAGTCAGTGTGGCGTGCGATTACAAACACATTCACTGACTAACAGTAATAAATTGTCATTACATACAACTTCAACACAGTTTGCAAATGAAACTAATATGGTCTAGGGATTGCCGTTTCCTGTGATGTCAGAGTGGGAGACATCATCAGCCAATATTTCCTGGTACGTTACACCCATTTGTAGCAATTGGTGGTGGCATTCCAAGATAAAGTTAAGATCCATCTTGGCATAATTCTTTGATGTCTATGGTAAACATACTTTTCTATATGACGACACAAAGATGCCATAGGATTATCCAAAATAAAAAGCATTACATTATTGCTGAATGTACGTCTAATGCACCACCTAAAAAATGGTCACCATATGCTCTTGCACAGACAATGGTCCCACTTCAGCACTGTGAGATTCAAATATTTTAGGTGCAGGATCATTCCATGTCCTCAAACATTTGGTATGGTAACAAATGTACGAACAGAGGGTCTGAAATCTTTCACCAACTTTCACAGCATGCTACAAAATTTGAGAATAAAAAGCAATAACACTGAGTGAAATTCATAAAGTTTGCAATTTAGAAGATGAGGATAACTGAATTAGGCTAAATATCATCACAAAGTTGCATGGAGAGGATACTATGTATGTACATACCCCACATTATCATCATCTTATTGAGATACAATTGTACACTTGAAAACAGCTTGAGTAAAACCAGGCTAGACCTAAATGAATTCTTACCAACTGCTGAGCATACTTGAAATCCTTCATCCCTTTGTCTTCTTCACCATAATAGTCTGTTAAGAAACTGCGACATTTCTCTGCATGATTGAAAACAGATGTGATGATTACATTAATCACATAATGTTAATGAGAAACCTATCATTATGCCTAAATTAACCACAGTTAAAATTAACATTTGAGGTAGGCCCTTGACTAGCTTGTCAAAACTTCTGAGGCTGTGACAAAGTGATAACCAACAACAACAGGATTTACAAAAATTTGTAGCATCTGGGGCAAGGTGCATCATGATCTGGCCTTGGTTCTGGGCCGATAAAATCCCAATACTTAGGCCTAAGTCTTTAGTTTAACACTACTAATTACTCGCTGCAAATTACTCGCTGCAAATTACTTCGCCTGGGAAAATCGGTCTAGGCTAAGCCAGTCGTAACAACGCAGCTTTCACAATATACTATCCTTCAAGTTCAATTTCCAAGTCAGACTATACTTGTTAGAAAATAGTAAGTTTACAAAGCACAAGTTGTGCCTAGGCTAGGCCTAACAATTAGCCTGGGCACATTAACGTTGCACACCAGGCATTTAAAGTTTAAATGACCAACGTAGCCTACGCACATAGTTGCAGTGATGGATGAAGCACTTTTGTACCTTCAGCCTTGGCTTTTGGACACTTGCGAATACCAATTTTTACACGAATACTTTTAACAATATCTGAATAATTTTTGTTACCTTTTTCTGCGCTGTAGTCTTTGGATGCCATTTTTTGTAGTCTATTTTGACACCTGCAATCATTAAACTTTGCGTCTTTGTATGGACCGTCTTGTATGCAAGCTAGTGGTGCCCAATATACGTTCCCGGTTTTGTTTTGTGTAGGTTGCAATGTACAAAACTAGCGCGAATTTTTACCATGTGACTGTTGTTATCGCGGGTTCGTCAGAAGAGTCTCCGTTCGCGTATTAAATATTCAAACCGGTGGCAGCATGCATGAATAAAAGTTTGTCATGAAAAAAAGTTGTCTGAAGTGAATCAGAAAAGCGATTTGCTCGACATGCATCCGCTATCAATATAAAAATAACGTGCTCGGTGAGTCCAATGAAGGGCCTGGAAACGATCATAACCGACTTTCTGACATACATGGTTTCAATGCCCTCTTTGCTAGCAGTCATCAACCTCATTTCCCCAAACTAACATGTAGGGTTTAACTGTACATGGCTGAATATTTTCCTTCACCACCCCTTTTCCTGTATTTGTCATTACAATCACCATGCATGCATCGTCACCGGCCTTCAAACCTCAGTACATTATTTAAGTTTACACCAAGCAAGTTTACCTCAATTTTGATCAGCAATTGATCGGCATCAACAATTGCTTGGTCTACTAAAGGAACGTGGACAGAAAGAATGATGCGCGATCATGGACCAATGTCAGTTATAACGTCTTTCCTCAAATACATGATCTTCAATTGGTGGAATGCAGGCTAACTGATTGAAAGATGACGCCGTTATACAGGGTGCTATAGTATATGAGGATTAGGCTTTGAAATAACATACTAAAATTTTTGGAAGAGTCAAGGCCCTTGATCGCTTCTTCGTTTTTATCAGGGTTCACTCCCGGGCTAGCCTACGTAGAGCTTCTGTGGCTGCCACCTATAGGCTACCGCCCCTCAGAGCCTGCCGGCAACAGCCAAGAATTCCTTTCTGTCCATAAAATTAATTTTTCATTAACATATGATATGCTTCTTATTTGACAACGGCAATTGGTCTAAAATCTTCTTATGAATATGGTTATTACGAATCTAAAAAGGAAAATGTACTGAATATTCATATTATTATTATTCATACATTGCAGGAAAATACAGTCTGGTTCAGACTTTGCGTCAGTTTTCGACGCANNCGGACGTTAGTTTTTTCGTCGCGATAAGCTAGGCGAAAAAAGTTCGTCCACCACGCGGGGTACTCCCGGGAGTGCCTGCAGACTCCACAGTGGGCATTCAATGGCGAGTAAGTCGTTGCTATTTGTGAATCGGATACTACAATGATGCAGAACTGATGTTTCATCAAACTGGAGGATTGCCACAGTATAGCATTTGTATGTGTTTTATTTATTATACATATGATGACATAGTGATGCACACATCTCGTTATTGCCTGCCATATTTGTTTACAGTTATAGATAACGTCTTTCGGAGATAGTTAGATAGAAGAGTCTTCAATCTTTTGCAATGTCATAATTTACAAATAGTAGGCTACCTCTCATAGCGTAATCTAATGATCAATGACCAAAAATGTCAAAACTGTCAAATTACTATGAAACTTTCAAGGTATGACTTGAAGAAAAAGACAGGCCCGTATGCAGCTTTTTCAGTGATTTCAGTGAGGGGGTTTGATTTTATCACAAGTGGAACATTTTACCCGACAATTATGACCAGTAAATTAAAACTCATTATATATGTTGCTAATGTAGACTGAGCGGAACTCCAGATCTTGTGAGGGGGTTCGGACGAACCCCCTGAACCCCCCCCCCGGATACGGGTCTGAAAAGAGAAGTACGTTTTGGTGTCCATTTCTCTGTAGCTAATTTTCTTTCCTTGCTTTATGAGTGGGTGCGGACAGACAAAGGTACCTAATAAGTTCCAGATAACAAGAGGTTCATAATCATTAATTCAGAGCAAGCTGGTTACCTGCTCCCTAGCATTCATCTTTGCTTTCCTGTCAGCTGACTATTCAGTAGTAATGTACATATATAGAAAGACAGCAAATCCAGTGACGTCATCTGACATACCTCTGGTGCAACAGACTAAACCAGAAAGTAGTACTACAAAAAATTTACATGTGAATAAATAAACAAAAAACAAGAAAATATAGCTATAATGTTGGGATATAGGGTAAAGTGTCGATTGTAAGGTGAATCCGGTAACTGTCACGGTAAGACTGATGGATTAGCAAAATTGAGAGTTAAGAATATGATATCCATTTTGAGTCCCGAAGAAATCCAATCGATGAAGATTAAATAAAATCAAACAAAAAAAAAAAGAACAACATTTGTTAGTTTGCAAAAGTTTATTCCATCATGAATATTATACCTACAGACAAACCAAAAATAACAGTTAATGAATATAAGGGGCTCAAAGAAATCTTAAAATACCCTGTTTTCAACATCAAATTTTGTTTAAACTTAACCTACAAGTGATTTTGGTACAAATTTAAGAGCTCGCTTGAACCAACATATTATTAAAAGTGAATCATCTCGTTAGCATGCATGAGCTAAACTTGGCTAACAATTTTCGTTGCCAAAACTTGTAAACACAACGATAATGTGGCGATATTGTGGCGCTAGACAAGTATACGATTTTTTTTTATTAGATGGTCTCTACTGCTACTTTTGATGTTCACTGACGGTGTTACGTAATGGTTAAGTTAGACTTAAAAGGATGGTCTAGTCA
>VJOZ01014193.1:0-23155 GCA_009801055.1 Stichopus horrens | reverse complement strand
GCCAGTACAACTGATATTCCAACTTAAAGGAGAAAAAAAGTATCTAAAAAAAGCAATCCCTGCAGAATTACAAATGTCTTAGCTGTGCTTTTCTTGCATGGGATTTTTACCTCGACAAGAAACGAACTTTCAAATCTTAGAGTCGTATATTAATTAAGAAAGACAATGAACTGGATTTTATCAGAAATATTGTAGTAACAATCGTGGAATCTGTCTTGCAAATATATTTGGCTGTTGTTTACACTGTGTTTTCTTGGTACTGAGTGTACTTTGTGACATTGTGGGACCTCTCAGGGTTTGAAATGTAGCTATTACAAATGACAGATGCTCGATCACGGACTGTCTCACCAATACAATGTTACCAAGGATTTTAATTACACCAAAGAGAGTTCTGGCTTTCTTTACAATTGAAAGACCAAACATGCCAAAATCCCCACATATCAAGTTTACTAAAAGCCTCTCTATCTACATAATAATCGACTTCTATTTCCTTATTTTTCTCTTAATATCATCAGAGAAGGAAAGATATGTCAACCTCACTTGCTATAATTCTGCAAAATAATCTTAAAATGAATAAAAAAAATCAAATGAAATGAGGTAAATAAGCTCATGTTATTTCCACTGGAATGAAAAAAGTGAGAGGACCTAGAAGTGTCAAAGCAATTGCAAGGTTACTGTAGAATTTGTGTGGCACTGGCATAGTTGTACAGAAAATACGGAGTGGAGTGCATCACCATGGCGACAGTGCCATCAAATATCTCGCTGATATTTATGTACCATCGAGCCCAGTCTTTGTAATCTATCTGAGGTCTGACATTTGATCCCCTTTGATATTCAGTTCTGAAACTTAATACTCATCGGCTGTCTCAAAATAATTTTGAGGGTAAGAACCCTTAGTTTGGAGAAAGTATATTTAAAAAATTGTTGATAAAACACTGTATGAGTAGGGCCTGAACTGAACCCTGAACTAATTACAGATCATGTGAAAGGTTGTGTGACATACANNCAAAGTTTGATGAAAATACAAACATGATGGCGTGGAGTGTCACACAATGTCAGTATTTCTTTTGTTGTTGCATATTATCTCCAAATTACTGTGTTTTTTTTATAAAGAAGAAAATAAATGCTTCCCAAAACAAAACCCTCAGGGCACATGAAATCCTTAATAAAATACAGGTTAAGTGAACGAAGGATAACATAAAACATATCATGTGAGTCGCTCTCTTGACATTAAAAATTTGCATATTTAGCCAATGTTTATTCATGATGTAGGTATAAGACAGAAATTTGCTGGCAAAATTGTCGACAATCGATGGATTTCTATGGCATTTGCGACTATCTTCAATCTTTTAATGAGTAATACGGATGATATTCCAAAATGTTATTTTTATGGAAATGTACTCTGACTACTTTATAATTTTTGATACAGGGCTGCTGGGATGACTGCGTTCATTGATAAACTGAGAGCCTTGTGACATACCCTTTTTCCATTTTCATCGTTACTCACAGAAGCTGCGCGTTGTCAGATACGTTGGTCCCTGATAGTGTGCTCGAGTTCTTGCTGGTGACGTCCATATTTATGTCACCGGCGCTCGTCTGCTTGGGTTCCTGCCACGCTCCGTCCACAAAAACCATGTTTTTGTAGCGATGGTGTCTTCTGTTTGATACCTGTATGGCTAGGTCATCGTAGTCCTAAAACAAAATGAAGATCACCGTGGTTACTGTTTCTTGACATACTTTTCACTGACGTGTAGTGGCATGTCTGCCACATGGATCACTGAGTTTGGCATACGAAATTCGAGTTGCAATGGCAAAAGGTCAACAAGAGGCCTAGGGACAAAATCTTTCAGTTCAATTTCTCTGAATTATTTAACAGAGGTAAAAACAGATTTTACATCAAAGAAGTGTGTATTTTTAAAAATGAATGCATTCTTTATCTTGTTCAAATCAAAATGTCCACTTTCTTGTAAGGCATGGGTTAAGTAACAAAAAACTTGTCCCCTCCAGAATATCATAAAAATCATGTGTGCACTAAACTTTTAAGGGTGTGAAATCACAATGCAATGGTTTCTTTCAAAATGCAGTTTTAATGACAATCAAAAAGAGTTTAATAACCAGAATGCAGAGATGCATTGTGGTTTCAATGATCCGATTACAAGAGTTTTTTTTTCTGAATCAGATATGATAGCATTAGTAATGTGTCACATTAAAATTGAACTTAATTGCTTACTGCATTAATTAATTAAACATACCATGAGTTGTCCCACAGACACACTCCCTGTACACTCAATGTCTATGTTAAGTTGTTAACCACACACAGCTCTCTCGAGTAAGAGAAGGTTCTACAGCAATAAAAATCCTTAGGTTGAATGGCTTTGTATATTGTATAACTGTATATACTGTATATTTCGTATATTCCTACACTTTGTACACTCACATACCAATTATGAGATCTGCCCAAGTCTAGGCTTCTGTTCTTAAGATACCATGTTTACAAGTTTTTCTCAATCACACTCCTGTTGACCCCAAATGACCTTTGACCTCTACAAAAACAATAGGGTTGTTCTACTCAATGTGATACACCTACATACTAAACATGAGGTCTGTCCACGCTTCCCTTCTTCAGATATCCTTTTTACAAGGTAGGGCATCACAAACATACACACACACATACACACATATGTATGCATGATTACAAAGGTTACAATTATCATCAAAGCCAAAAATGATGGATGTGAAAGGAAATCACTAGCTCTTTCTTTCAGCAAAAACCAGAAACAGCACCTCTCTTTCTCTTTTCATCATAAATTTTGTGATGTAAAGCAGAAAATTGACTGAACCCACAACATGCATCTTGATAATTCACACATCTCCATAGGAACTGGCACCTTGGAAGAGATTTCTTCGTGAGAATGACTGAAATTAAACTGAACTCTCACTGGTGGAGTGTATGGAATTAAAAGACAAGCTCTCTGATGTTTTGTATTGGATACAAAACAAATTAAACCATTCACTCATGTGGAATGCTTTCTTCAGATTGTTTCAAATCAAAATGCTAGTTCATTGAAATGAGTTAAAAAGCATTCATTACTTCATTCATTTCTTCTTTAATATAATGTGTATCTCCAAACTCACATCATTTTGTGTTTGCAGTGATATTGCTCTGCTGTTTGGTGTGGTCCATCCTGGCGTGGAGTATCCCAGCATGAATTTTTTACGCTCTGAATTGTAGTGATCTTGTTCCAGGACCAACACAATCTGGGCCCACTGAAAAGGAATCGTGAAAGGATGCGGTTTGTGTATATGATAGCATAAACTAGCAGTCAGCAAACAAGATGTCACAACCCTTTAGAGGATCGCTAAAATATCCCAGAGGGTCGCGAAAAGCATTGGGAGTGAAAATATAACTGCCAAATTTCATGATAAAAACAAGTCAAGGAGTGATTCTAAAATTTGAGGGCACGATCTTACTTGCGTTGGAAGTACCTCACACCCAGACTACCAAGTGAGATTTTCTGTTCCCTAGCAAACCACTTTTGACAGGGTAATAGATCTAATTTGAGGTTTTAATACTATACACTGCCTGGGCATACCCTCCACTGGAGGTAGAGTATTCCTGTTAGTTATCTTTAACTGAAAAAGTGTGCTTGAGTACCTTGGAGTGTTATGTATCTACTCATCGCTGTCACAATATCATAAATGCACAACAAACACAGTGTCCCACTATCTTCCGGAATCTCATGTTTCTCATGTGTTCTCATGTGTCTCATCAGCTCATCTGTCTTGGTCAAATTACATCAACATGGTTCATTAACATTGGACAACCATGCAAGTGAAATTTAGAAACAAAAAATCCCCTCTCACCCACCATGTCATCAGTGCAACAACAAATTACAAGATGTGAACAGTCGTCATGACAACACCTCTCGCATCTCTGCTGATTTTCAGCAGAAGAGATGGTGTATTCAGGATACGAATGAACCATCACATTCTGATCTTAAGGTGGACACGAGAGCGAACAGTTCATGATGTAAATATTTCCCAGATGTGAAAATGGTTTTGAAGTTAGCTAAAACATAACTTGTGTACCTATAAGGTGGAAATACATACAAGCTGAAAGGTGACTAAAATAAATCTCAAAAAGATGTCCTTATTATGAGCTTTCTCATCATGTTGTGATCAGACACGTTCTTGATTACTACAGATAGCATCAGGTCCTATAATTAGTTTTGAAACCAGAGGAGGATCTGAGCAGGGTGGGGAGTGGTCACGATGGTGCCCAAAATTAATCAATTGTGCGTTTAATATTCTATTGCAGATGTCTCACTGTTGCTCTTCTCGTTGCAGTTTTGGTATAAAAACTCACACACCCTAATGAGGGCACTATTCCTTCTTTTTATGTACCTCAGACAGAGGAACTGGAAAACAAAACTAAGCACTGTGGGCCTATTTTAAGAGGGTATCAACTGCCAAAATTCCTTCAAATACTGCTTAACATACCTAAAAATGTTAAATAGAGTCAAATATTTCATCTGGAATTTGTGTCCTTTCTTTTTTATTTTTTTTTATCTTTTTATTTTACTACTGCTGTTGAATATCATATCCCCCGCCTTCAGTTTTTCCACATCAGATCTTTCGAATGTTGCGCTAACGTAAGCACACTGGAGATTAAAAGACAAAAAGAAAACTCCACTCATCGGATAGGATGGGGACTTGCGATGACGTAGAAGCGGCGATCTTTACCTGTTTAAAAGATTCTCTCTTGCTGTTGTCTAAGGAGTTGAAAGTATTACCCATCATAGCAATGAAGAGATTCAACTGGAGGAGCCCCGCATTCACCATAAAGATCCAAAAACAGACCTGTAAAGGAGAAGGAAGAAAGTAAAAGAACCCAAAGACATGAACCGTGCAGCCCATGGCACCAACTTGGTGACTACCAGTTGAGATTGTATGTAGCCCTGGCATGATGTATGTAACATTAAACTTATTGAACAAAAAAGAACATGCTGAACGGTGCTAAAATTTCAGCCACATGAACTCATAAGGTGGAGAAAGATGGAGCGGTGGAGACTTTGGGAATTGAAAACACTGGTGCTTGTGCTGTAAATCTATTCTGTCCATTGTTTAGATACGTGACAAGAGAAAAATATTTTGAATCTTTGTTCCCCCTCCACAAAATAAAAGGTGACATTTACAACATGTTTTATTGAATAATAAAACCACACATGTCCTACATATGAACCAGGCATAGAACATCCTTGGGGGTTGGGGTGGACGAGATTACCTTGGCCGCAGTCGGATATCTGGTCGAATCGAAAGAGCCGTAAAGGTCGCTAATCTCCCCAAGGGACAGCACGAACATGCTGAAAACGGAACCACCGTAGATCAAGTTGGTTCCTGGATATCCGATGTAGATGATGTGCATGGCTGAGAGAGAAATGGAGGGAATATGGAAAGACAGATAATTCGATGAGAGATATGACAAAAATTCTGAGGCTTATATCATCATCTCATAATCACATCCATCATACCAGAGATGTTTTTTGTATTGATCGAAGATGATGAGATAGAGCTATCAAGATAATATTGCCGTGACAAATGTTTGGGGAAAATTACGAAAACCTGGTTTTACTGTCAAAGAGGACCTCGTAGAGCACAAAATTAGGATGTCTTTCAGAAAGCCTATTGCACGTTCGTCATAAAAGAGGACAAGAATACTTTGCAGACCAGTAATCAAAATCGATATTTATGCTCACAGATAGCTATTACTTTTAACTTCTTTTACATGAAACATATACAAATATATTACTACAGACTGATGTTTAACAGCATAAGAATATTAACTGCTACCACACCAAATTCCTTGGTGGGGGTAGAGAAAGGGATTCCTATGTAAATAAGCTAAACAGACACACCAAGGACTATTTTCTTTTGAAAGAAGGACTGAAAGAAGGTTTTAATTGTTGCAAATGGTCATGATTATTATGGTCTATTTCACCTCTCTAAATCCCAGCATATCTAAATAAGAAAACACAAAGAAAGGTTGTACCTCATAAAATTACTTTGCATAAAGGAGGGTATGTGTCTTTATGTTCTCAACTAAATCCTACCAAGAGGAAAGGGGGAGGATATTGCTTCCATATTCTTCAGTATCTGAACATGTTTGGTCAGGATAGGACTCCGTAAAGCAAGCATATTATTTCACAGGACCTTCATCAAATATCCGGATGTTCGTCGCTGACTTTTGAAAATTCAAACGTTTACATGAACTTCCACTTACGCTGGGCAAATGCCATGATCACGACAGCGTATATGAGGAAGAAGATGAGAAGGTCTGTGGCCATCATCTTGTAAATCATAGCAATAAATTTACCAAACTTGCTGAAACCTCTGAAATAATGAAAAGCAAATGGCAACATAAGAATAATCATTCAATAAGTAAGGTCCACTTTGTGGAGTGGAAATTCAATAAATATAAAGCGATAGAAAGAACAAGCAGCCATAAAAATCCATGGAAAAGTCTGGCAAACAGATAGATAGACAATCAAAGGTTTTGCTTCAGAAGTTCAAGGATCTTCTCACTCTGTTCTAAATTTGTAAATTTGCAGAAGGAATGGAAGCCGAATCATTTACATTCTGGTTTGAGAGTTGCAAGAGAGTGGTTTGATTTGGTGTGGGGAGTCCTCGTATTGCTCTTGAATCAACGTTCATTTCTCACAGCAGGTGGGCTTGCTAGCCTCATTAGTTCAAAAGTTTAAAATTTTGTCGACAGTAACAGTATGAAACACTCTGGCCCTGGATAATGACTGGAAATCACATGAGCAAACGATTGGTACAACTATGAAACTCCTACCTAAGCAGAGTTACAATGTTAAAAACAAACGTATAAATCCAAAAGATAAACAAAGGGTTAGGTGAGCAGATCCTTCAGGTTTATAAGTTTCATAATCCATCAAAAATAAAAGCAATGACTGAGTAATGAAGGAGGGGGGAGGTGAAGCAAGTTGGAGGAGGGTAAAATCAACATCTGCAAATGACACAAACTGTTACCCAATTTCACAAAAAAAAAAAAAAGAATAAAAATGGAAATGGAATTTGTCATAAGATTGACAGCAACATACCTCAAAAAGAAGAAGCAGTATGGCCACATAAAGAGAATTGCAAACAAGACGCAGACATCCTCGACGAAGGGAAAGCACGGAGGTATCCGACACAAGCCGGCTATGGTGATGGAAATGCAGGCTAACCAGTAGAGAAGTCTTGCTGGAGCAACTTTCTGTAGAATGAAGGGATACTCAGTATAATGTATCTGTGGTAAAAATGAAAGTTCCTAGGACACAGTACTACGTAAAGTACAATAACTGCCATTTTACTTTCGACTGGCTGGACACTGAATCCTGCCACATGCTATTGAACATGGCATACCTGTTGAAGATTAGAGGGAAATTCCATTAGCTAGTCTTCCCCGACCTGCCAATAGCAGAAGACAGATTTCCTTCTCCAGCACACTTGATTACTTTGTCGTCTCTCTCTAGCCATGATCATTTTCTGACCATACACAGTGATCAGATAAGAGGCACACAACTCAATAGGGCTGAAGAGTATGACACGCTTGGATGTATCTAATGATAGGGTTACTGAAGTATATAAAATTAGCTAATGGGAGATTCCTGCTGTGAAAATATCAGGAAATGAGAGTCCAGGTTTGCCAAACATGAAATATCAGAGACACTGGTGAGGAGGGCTCAACGCCGTTAATGGAGCGCCAACAACAACATGCTCCTTTGTTCCATCATGTACGTACATCTGAGTATGAACTGTTGCATAGTGTTTTCTGCCACTGCTGTCATCAAGGGTCCTTCAACCATTACATCGATAAGAAGGAGACCACTTGACCTCACATCCAATATGGTACAGCTTGCTGGTAAACTGTCTCACAAGGTCAGGGGAGATCAAAAACAAATTGGACCCCTCTTCCAGTGTAACAGGCCTCATATAAGGATACATCACAGGAATACTAAAGATACTTATGCATGCACGTCATGTGTGAACATTTATTTTCACATGAGGCTGGAATTGAATAATTTGATTCAGCCAAGGTTTTCAAACTGGCTTTGATGAGTCATAGAGGGCGCTATTACTCACATGCACTTTAGAAACTGATGTTGTTCACAAACCAGGAATGACACTGTGCATGTTACTCATCTACATGTGTGACAGGCTACATGGTTTGTTTATCATACAATGGGTGTAATACAGATTGCGATCAGATGTGGATAAATTTCACCACCTAATTTGGCATTGTCAAACATATTTGGCTAAATGAACCTATTCGATCACAGTGGCATACATTTTTGGCACACAGAGATTCATAAATGCACTTGGAGACATGCAATAACTGAATCATGCAACAACAACAAAAAAACTGAATGTAATGCATTTCTAACATACACAACATATTACAGAGATGGACACAGGACATAGCCAATGCTAGCTACCTGCTAGAATTCTCAAGTGTAAAGAAGTAGAGGGAGGGAAGAGGATGGTGAAGGAGGGGTGCAGAGGGTGACTGTCTGTCAATAGCAGTGTACATTGTTGCAGATTCTATTGTTATAGAATACTATTAGAATGTATAGCATTCTTTGAGGAACTAACAGTATATTTCTTATGAAATTTATACAGTTTCCAGTGCTGTAGTTGATGGCCTCAACCCCAGAGGCCAATGTCAAGGCCAAAGTCTCACCCCACGAGATCAAGGTCTTATACAAACCATGAAACTTATAATATGTAACATACAGGTCTTGAACAAACTATGAAAGTTAGAATATGTAACACGTGGGTCGTGTAAAAACCGTAAATCTCACGATACATTACATACGGGTATGGCACTGACCGCGATACTCACAGTACGTAACATGTAAGTCTTGAAACCGAGAATGCTGCAATGTATGAAGAGAAAGATGAAGTACCCAATGGCTAGGGCGAAACAGAGTGCTTCTACGATGATGCGCGGCTGCAAAGAACAGAAAATAGGTGACATAGGGATACGACCCTTCATTGAACGAGTAGACTGTGACTGAAAACCTGACGATGATAAAATAAATCACAGAATCACACAAAACCATCACCAACGATCAAGCGACTCGCAGCTCCTGTGGACATCACAGTAGAATTTAGCGATCACATGGCCTTAAAAATATATTCAGAGTCTGTGAGATCAGCAGCATCACATAATCGGTACCATTCACAGACAAAAGTCAATCACCTGATACGTTCTTCCCCGACACACTAAATAATGAGTTAGGGTTACATCTCTTTCTGAAATTTTCAGAGATGGCTCTTGGTTGATGCCAAGATAAAAAAAAAAAAAAAAAAGAATTAAAGCAAATATCCAGCTGTTCTTTCACCAGTCAAGATGGATTGCTTTGGCAAACATGATGTTCACTTGAATATCAATTGTTCTTTATGAATCATCTAAGCTTTGTTTACAAAAACACATGTACCTCGTGTTAATGCCTTAACAGTGACATAAAGTTGCTCTTTGGCCAAGGAATGAAAGAAAAACCTGAGAGAACACTCACCACGTCCAACCACCTGTTCCGAGGATAGAGGTAGCAATGTGGGAATTGATAAACTGTCGCGTTGAAGGGTTCCGAGGTAGTCGTGTTGTAAGAGGGAGACACGGGCAGGGTGGTTTCAGATGTTACGTCCTTTAAATAATCAGTGAAAATGAAAAGACAAAATGACCGATGTATAAAAATATAGCCTAACAGCCGTGTATATTTTAGGCATATCTTAATTGATATACAAACATTGACTACAGCTACATGCAAAAGAGAAATCAAGACCTCTTTTTCCCCCCCCTTCTTGTTTTTTTTTTGCTAGGGATGAGTCACGCTTGAATCACGCTGGTTGCCTTAGTCTGTGTGGCCTGTATTCTGTTACAATTCACTGCAGATAGGTTGAACCACTGTTATCAGAGTCCACATGAAGTGTGAAGATACTCCTGAAACCTTATTCACACTAGAGACAGCAGTCGTAATTGTCATCACGCCATGCAGGGGCCCTCCAGAATCTCACTGTGCCATACGTCAGTAAAGTGGAACACTGTCAGTCACTGGGCATCCTGTGATGAGGATGTGTTTCCAGACTGATGGATCCTGGTTATTCATAGGTGGCAGATATGAAAGCTAGTCCAAGACATCCAGATGACCCAAAATGCACACAACAAAGAATCCTGCAGTCTAAGGGGTGATGTTAATCCTTTGAACAAGGGGTCATGAGTAGGAGCTAAAAGAAAAGTGAGGAACACCACCGAACCTAGCGAGGCAGTGACCTCACACAAGTGCATGAAGAGAGGTTTTTTTCTGTGCACGGCCACACATACGAAGGAAGCCTGCAACTTGTGTTGAAAGTGATACATAAGATGAACATTGACCTATGTAGTTTATATAGGTCAGTGGCAATCAAGCACAGTGTTTAGTTAGAGGTACCTACCAACACCGGTACATATGCAGAAGAGCAATTCAGCCCTCAACAAATGTGTAACGAACACCACTGAAAAATCAATACGCAAAATCAGGAATATGGACATCCACATCTCTCTCAAAAGAAAAAAGGCCGATGCACTAAAGAGGAACACGGAAATTCACGGAAATGCAAACCTCTCACATCACTGTTTCAAGAAAGTTAATCTCTTTCAGACTTTGTTTTGAACATTTGAACACCTCTGCTTAGCCCTACGTGACGATCATGACAAAGTTTACAGATGTAATCAGATCTAGACAGAACCCTTTTTATAGTGATTGAGTTTCTCCATGAAAAAATGTAAAACATCTTACAAAAGGGCTCACCTCCACCGGCCTCATGTAAAATGCCACCATCAGGGTTAACAAATGGAATAAGTAGCCGACCAGGATGCGGTAGAATCGAAACCTGCTGTAGTATTTCCATTTCTCCTGTATCAGGACTTCTATGAGTCCGTGCAGGGAGAGTTCAACTTCTTCTTGGTTGGAATGTGTCTGTGAATAAGTCGAGAAGCGAGAGCAACGATAAAATCATCTGGACTCAACTCGCCTGGCGGGAATTTCTCCAAGAATGGAAACTGCTGCCTTACCTTGCTTTTCTTGACTCTGCTGATACACGGTGTAATTGACACAGACTAATGACCTTTCACTGATATCAGAAGATAAGTCATGTGATATCAGAACTTAACAAACTTTGATCTATTTAATTGACTGGTCAACATCCATTTAGCAACTGGATGAGCTCACAGCTATGGTTACTGCATTTCTCAAGGCTGAAAGAGGGACATAACTTTTGGAGACTGACCTATGCAGAGGCTGCCTTTGTTAAGTCCCTAAAAATGTTTTTGGGGGCCTAGTGTAGGCCATGTTGCTGAAGGAAAGTGCTCAATTTGAGCTGCTAATATATGACTTAGAGCAAGTGCATTTTTACTGGCCACACTAAAGACATAATACAACAGCTACACCTATATTGGTTTTTGACAAAATTTGAACGATTTGTTTTACCGGCTGGTACACTCTAATTTTCCTTTCAAAAACAGGTCAATCCCAAATCAGGGAGGATGGTACCCTGACTCATAGATCAAAGTTGTTTACAAAAAAAGAGTAAAAAGAAAATACGGGTGTCACATGACCTGTGGAGATGTTATATAAATTTACTAAGGTTACTAAGAAGCTCATGTTACTTTAACCAACTGATCATTGTTTGACACAGGGAAAGCTGCGCTTCAACAGTTAATACCACTGTACAGAGTAAAACCAGAACTTTAAAAAAAAAAAAGATAACAAACAGCAGCTGGTTTTCAATGTTGCTTATCTCAGAGATCACTTAAAAAAAAGAAAAAAAGAGTTGTGTGAAAGCTGGAATGAGAGTTGCAATGGCAATTGCCTGGTCATTTACCTTTGTTCTTTGTCAGTGTTTCAGAGAAGAGAAAGTAGGGGAAAAGATAACCTGTCACAAAATCAGAAAGAGAACTGTGCATTCATCTTCCGGATACTTGACCACCGAAAATTATCTCGACATTTTTGTTGCCCCCTGCAAAATTCAGAAATCTCAAAGACAGCGTAGCAGTCAATCACCATTACTTGAAATCAAACATATCAATGAAAATGGATATGAATATTCATCTAAGCAAAAACAGGGCATGAGCAATGTTTTTTGTGTAGTGGCTATGATACATTCCGCTAAATTTGACGTTCACTGACAAATTTCCAACTTTTTAATGAACGTTGATCCCACTTTTTTGAAAAAAGGCTGCACTCTCCATTTTCCATTCCAAAAGGGATGCAGTTAGTGTGCAAACACAGAATGGCAAAACCACATTCAATACCCTTCACTAACCTTAAACAAGAGGGCATAGAGGACAGAATGAGAATTTATACTCCCGTCCGGGTTGATGCTGTCCAAGTTCTCGAGCTCGTAGCGGGCACAGGTAGTGGTCGTAAACTTCCACGACAGCTGTCGCTCCACTCCAATGATGAGATGAAACAAGCTGACTCTTCCCAGTGAGGCGCTCAATGAGAGAACGGTGTAACCTTGTCGGTTCTTGATCTTTGTGTCAGCTCCTAGCTCGTACAAGAGCATAAACATCTCCTGTAAAGTCACAACGTCAGTTCAAGTTTTATGAATGAGCAGACAAATATTTGAACTTATAAAACTGTGACGGAGGGATACTCATGCCACATATTACACCTGGCAACTGGTGCTGACTTTGTGACCAGTACTGACAAGCTTGTCATTTGATGGGTGTAAAAGGTGTAACAGGTTAGCAGTAAGAAGCCGAGTGCTATATACCTCATGTGGTGAAACAAGCCAAAATAGGTAGACGCTGGCCCAAAATTGTGAGATCTACATTTCTACATATAAGTGTAATTTTGGCATCAATGATCATTCATCTAACAGCTTAGTATGACTGTGATGCAATGCTTCAACTCACTAAATAGCAAACAACTCAAGACAACTAGACAAGCCAAAAGATGTGAAAGGTGAAATGTTTGGCTGTGGGACAAGAATGCTCCACTTTAAGAGTTGTGACTGAATGGTTTCCAAGCATCCAGAACAATCAAAACTAAGAAGACAGTACCTGCTGGCGAATATAGTCCATGAAGACCTCAGCCATCATACTGTAATTGTCTCCAGAAACAACAACCTTTGAAGGCTTACCTACCAGACAGAACTTGACAATAAAATGAGCAAAATATTCGTACTTCATTATTTTGTATCACGGTCATGTGGAGGGCTGTGTTGCCGTTTGTATCCTGGAGGTTGATGTCCGCTCCTTTGCTGTGAAGGTAGAGAACTATCTCTGGTTTACCCAAACACGCCGCGAAGGATAGCGGATACTCCCCGTAGTAGCACAATCTGCACGGAAAAGAAACGTAATGAACCTCTATGAAATGAAAACTGGGGGAACTTACCGTGAAATGTTTGCGAAAGAGTGATGACAGAACATTCATGACTTCTACACGCTAAGTTAAATTTATGACATTCTTTCTTTTTGTAAACAGCAGTTAAGTCATAAATACATGCCACTTTTTGACTGAGTTACAAAGTTAGCCATTCTGAAATTAATGACATGGAAAGAATACATTCAAGGTCTGCTTCAAAGAACCACAAATAACTATAAAAAAGAAGTAAAATTCAGCAAGACTATTTTCGGTTCAGTCCCTTTAATATTCAACAATCAGATGGTCTGTGTGAAATATCAGTGTGTATTACTTCACAGTGACACTCCAAGATTACATGCAACCGATGGTCATAAATTAGTTGCTAAGCATTTAGTAGAACTAAAGCGACTTGGTGAAACAAGCTTGGAATGTATCTGCACTGAAGCATACTAGTGTCAATGGCAAAGTGGTGGTGGGGTGGGGTACCGACCCCTGAGGCGTGATTAGATGGTTGCAAAATTGAAAATTGTTTTTTTTTTGCATGGCAGCAATTAGTTCAAGTTGGCAATGTAGAACGGTGCCATTAGTTGGGTTGGTTATCTCCTGGGTACCAATCATGATAACGATCCAACTGCATTGCTTCAAACTAAAATTCCACTTTTACAGTTTCTACACACTTCTTTCGTTAAATCCAGTCCGTGCTAAGAAATTGACCACCTTTCACTTAAGTTGGATTCTCTTGCTTTACCATGCATGGACATGACATTTACCCTTGATAATTGGTCTTGCTGTTGATCTTGTACCACTCATGTTCTACTGTGTCCCTCCTGGTCTTCTGCTGGTCATCCGTCATAAAGTAGCTACCGCAGCATCTCTGGTTCACCTCTGACCCGTTCTTCAGCAACATCTTCACCATACTCATGTTCTCGTTCACCACCGCCAGGTGGAGACAGGATTCACCTGAAGTGATAAAGGGGGTATTGAAATCATTGTGCATATGTTAACCTGTAGCAACTGCACAACTCACGTCTAATCAGAGCCTGACTGCCATGTTAAACCCAAATCCAAACACCCAAAGATGACTAAGAAAATACTGCTAGCAGACTAGTTCTCTACAGGAAGTTACAAATTATGCAGAAAGTTTGGTGCAATTCCACTGTCTTAAAACTGTAAACAACCTGACTATATTTTGTTGTCAAGTAAAAATTTAAAAAAAAAGAGAAATTGCCTCGATATTCTAAAATCAGTCTAAATAACTTCAAACATGTTCAACTCCTCCCTAGTGTTCATATGTAGTCATGATAAATAACTTTGATAAATATCCATGATGCCTGACCAAAATATGTTGTGCAGATTGTGTTGTAGCATTATAACATACCAATGTGTCCAGGTGTGGTTCTTTAGGAGTGACTTACTTGTCTCAGCATGACAAATGCACTCTTTCTTGCATTAAGATACATTGATAATGTCCTTACAAGCACTAAAATCTCGGTCCCAATCCTATCATGCAAAATACTGTGAAATACTTGATGGACTGCATTGTATATGCAGTTTACCCAATGTACAATGGTCAGAAAATACAGTAGGAAAATGACTGGCGGAAAATGTGCTAACTGTATGGACAAATGATTGTGAGCAAAAACTTATAACAAAAATGCTTCTTTTTTTTTATCTTCCTGAAGCTATCTACTTTTATCGCAAATTTGACATGCCAGGACATGTAAAGCAGTGAGTAAAGCACAGAAAATGAATCCTCTTCCAGGAACGTCGACTCACCATAGTATAGGTCACCTACATAAATATCCTTCGCTAAACAGGGGTAGGCACTGAGTAAGCACTTGGCAAGCTCAATATGAACATCGGTAGCATTCAGAAAGCAAAGATGAAGAATGGTTTCTCCCACGCTGCCTCTCTCATCCAGACACCAGCAAACCAGTCTAACATCTGAATGAGAGAAAATAAAGAACACAGATTTCAAAATCAAAGAGATCAAACAGGCAGAGAGAAAAGAAAACAGTTTTCAATCGACCAAAATCATCCACTTAGCAGGAAATTCTTGAATGCAAAGGGGTTTGAAGCACAATTGTTGCAGTAGTTCAATTATAAATCTGAACTGAATTTGAATCTTTATACTGAACAAAATGGTAGGATGTTCTTGACAAACAAACCGAGATACCAGAACAAAGGAGGGATGTGGGGGGGCAGGCAGGGGATGAAAAACTTACCCGTTTCTGGTGCTACAGAGCTGCGTTTCTTCATCCTCGTCCCTGTTTGGGTTATGATAGGCTTGGCTCTATGGTGTTCCTTGTTTCTCTTCTCCACGAGCTTTGAGACTGGGATGTATTCTCCCAAGCCATCGTTGTACATGAACCTCTTCAGCTCGGCACTGGCGATCGTCGCCTCTAGCAGCTCAAAGTCCCCGCTGCTGACCGCTTGCTTCGTCAATTCCACCAACGTCCCGCCTCCCTGGAGGTTGACGTACCTGTACAGGTTCGCCCTACCTTGTACTTGGTCCTCATTTCCGAGATCTTCGGTGCTGATGGCTTTCTTGCTCACTGAGACTCCCATGGATCTGATTGTTTAAAAGAAAAATTGACAGTCTGAAATATTGACAAACAGACATCCTGTCTGATGACTCTTGGGTTTTGGACGACTTCAGCATCTTAAGTTGTGCATGAGAGTGAAATGTCAGCAATCAGGAATTACAAAAAAAAATAGTTCACTGCGTGGAGTTTTCTTGGTTGTCTACAGAATGCAACCATTAAATTGGTTGAAGTCTCACGTGTTCAAGCTACTACACCCACTTTTCAAGCACTGGAGTGATTAAATCAATGCTTAACAATAGCTCATTAACATACAAAATGTAACTTTGTCACAATTGCTGGCATTTGGCTGACAGTAGCTTCATTTTAAACTCAATTTCGAGGTAATTGATAGTCTAATTAAATCTCACATGGCATTTCTTCTTAGTAACTCTCTGCAAATGTAATTATTTGGTTTATGGTTTACTCTTTGTATGTACCTTTGTACAGTGAGTAATGCTACTACTGTATGACAGCAGCAAGGTTTACATACACACACTCTCTGCTGACGTTTCATCGCTCCTTGCAAATATTAAGGTGGCAGTCACCCAACTTGAAATTGTGATGTATAAACCACCAGCTTCCTCCATAATGTGTGGTCACTAAAGCATCGTATGTGTAAGTGACTGTCCTTCAAGGCCTGAATTATTAAACTTCAGTACAAGTCATTACAATCATATTCAGTGGAGAAAAACTAATGACCATTGTATCCTTCAGTTTGACGTTGTTGTAAATTGTACTGGAAGACTGTTACCATGGTACGTATGATCCTCTTCGGAAGGGAACTGGAATTCACCATCACGGTGGCTCTAATTCTAAGGATTCCAAGTAGTGGCTGCAATGCTTCCTCAGCGTCATGGAAACGCATCATGCACTGGGGAGAGGGGAAGGTGTTGACAGTGTTCCCATCCTATTTGAATTTTTTGCAGAGACTCTGAGATTGTAAATGGTGCATTCCTTTTTTTTTGCTTTTGTTGAAAAAATTTCTGTTTAGAATTTGTTTTGGTGACATTCAAAAATGAGTTTTAGAAAGTTGGCTTTTTGTAAAAGGCACAGTACTGTGAATTTTTGTTTTTAACATTGCATGTATTTGAATACTCTGCAATGAACCTGATGAATTATTAACATTCTGTTGGTTTTGTCTGGTGATTTGGTCTTCACTCCAGTTGGGTGAGCGTGACTGCTGGCACCAGTTAGCTGTCACAGGAAAGTATGGCTTGAACTTGTAATGATCATGAATACAAGTGTTGAGAATCCACTTGAACAAAAGTTAATAGATTTATCTGACTGACTTATCATTTTATTTACACACACAACTCCTATTGGTACAATTAAGTCAGGTAACCTTGCTCAATCTTAGAGTAAAATTCCCAGTGGATGACCACTTTACACTAAAAACGTATATCGAACGAGTTCTGTCATCTGCAGTTTTTATACAAAAAAAAAGGTACTTCTATCACACACAAACGTTGTTGAGATGTCATGAATCTTGTTCACTTTGTCTTGTGATTATTTTCAATAAAAATATGTTTATTTACAAACCTAAATTTTCTTTCATCGATGTCTTTTTTATGAAGATCTCGTCCTGTATGTATTAACAAGGTTAATGAACTTGAGACCTGTGCATTAATCATAGGCTGATGCACTCTCAGGGGTCAATGCTCTGTCTGGATGCACTTGGGCTGCACCCTAATTCACCTTTTGCATTAACCCCTTACAGTTAATACAGCATTTATTAACCTTGAATTCATGGGATAATATCCAAGCGTTGCTCTCGTTAATTGGTATTATCCGTATCCTGATATATTTATTGTGTCCATGCTGTCTAATTGTCTGTTTTGATACATGATCATCATCAGTTGCAGTGTGTAATGAGAACTATTAAGAAATTCTAGGCTGACTATGAATCAAAGAGTGAAAACTGCAATCATTTGCAACTTATATCCAATGTACAGTGATCGTTATGATGATATTGATCAATGCAATGCAACTTATCTCTAATGTACAGTGATCATTATGATACTGATTCAATGCAATGCGACTTATCTCCAATGTACAAAGATCATTATGATGATATTGATCAATGCAATACTTATATCAAATGTACAGTGATCATAATGATATTGGTTCAATGCAATTCAACTTATACCTAATGTACAGAGATCACTATGATATTGATTAACTGTGATACAACTTATCCCAATGTAAACTGATCGTTATGATACGGTACAATGTCTTTTGTTCCCTGATACTCCAATTGAACAGTGATTGCGATACTGATTTAATGATTAAATCCAATGCACAGAGACCATTAGTAAATTGTTTAACCACAATCAATGAAATAACTGACTGTACAGTCATCACTGGGACACAGACTATTCATTATTTACAAATTATCTTTTCAGTTTGTGTCTTTTTACTTGGATAAAGCACATCATCTGTACCTCCCTAGCAAAATAGTATTGAGCAGCACAGTGCCTTATACTGATGTTCAAGCCTTGCTGTCATTTAAAATATCTGAAATGTTACTATTCTTTCTTCCTTGTCAGTTCCTCCTTTTTATCAGACTTACATTGATTGAAAGGACTGCCTGGAATAGTCAATACACAGTATACCAGTTTCAACCATAAAACAAGTACAGAAATTTATGTGCCAAACTGTCGATGACAACGCCAAAGACACAGAACGCTTTGGATACAATATCACTCCATCGTGTTTCACTAAAATGCAACTTAACGACCGTACGTACTGTTGTGCCTCTCACATATTGATTAGCCAGGCAGAACAAAATACCACCCTGTCAAGCAGCTTGTGATGTTGAATAAACTTGTGTTTGCCTCAGCAACATATCAATATTAAAACTGAAAAGCACATGGCAAAATATAGTCAGGCCAGTTGCACCCTAGTCTTGGACAAGAGCATACAAAACTGTTCATCATTTTGTTAATTATTAGAAGAGGAAACTGTACATGCAGAATATGTTTGACACTTGCCGCAGGGAAAAAATATTTTTTACAAAATGCTGCTACAACCCCTAAAACTTGCCAAGTTGAGAAACAAGAAAAAGGAGAAAAGACTGTCAATTCCATGATATTTCCAATTATGTTTGCAAATTCATGGAAGAGCTTAGGGCAAGACTTCAAAACTTTGAAAAGTACAAGTTTATGCATGTAGCGGACAACTACAAGAAGAAGTTCCATACATGTTTACTGTCCCTTGTAGAACCTCTTACTACAGTATGTCCACATGGGCTACTGTACATTGAAATACTGTGCAGTACTACATCTACATACTACTTTTGCAAAAACACATCACTGATGTGTATACACACACAGTTATACAGTGAACTGCTGGGATGCCAAGAACAGATTGACCTTGGAACCAAAACAAATAATTAACAGAAGGATTCTAATGCGGTGCCTATTAAACTTGAAAGGTAGTGTATACAAAGTTTTAAAAATCCATATTGATATTGCTGTTTAAACCTAGCACAACCTGTTACCTGCTCTAAAACAACATTCAACATGATGTCCAATCTGTGTCCAATGTAAAGAAAATTTGATCCTACCAGTCGATATTCAGGTTCATGGAGAAAAACATTTTAAATTTCCTCAGATTCATCCATGTTTCAAACCTCAAATGCCCTTTTGATAACATATGCACCCAAAATATTAGGGTTCTTATCTAATATTCATTATGGAGTATCGACAGGCCTACTACAGATCTGCCACATATAACAGTTATTTAATGTACGGGTAACACATGCAGTAACATATATGTACTGTACATAAGAGATCCATCCAGGTTGTACAGTAGATGCCTCAAAAATGAAGCCATGTCACCAACAAAACTGTTCTAATGTTTGTAAAAATTTCAAATTTCTTTTGAGATTCACTTGCACTTGGAGGACACTTGCTCAGGGTAAAAAATACACAATACCATTTTCTCCTCTACTGTACAGTATGCCCACTGTATTTTTAATTTGTTTTGCTTTTTGTCATGGGGAGAAGTAAGGTACTGTAAGTTTGGGTGCTTGTGTCTCTCCCACTCAAAAATGGCTAGCATTAGAAGTACAGCAAGCTGTGACAGCGTTTAAATCAAAGCCCTGCCTAATTTCACCACAGCGAATCAAGTGTGACAACCACTGATACTACACATAGCAACAATCATTGTTAGTGAATGTTATCAACAGTAAAATACTGCAGTTGGATTCATTATACAGAATTTTTACCAGTCCTACACTGTTGGCATGAACTGCATAATTTTTGATGTCCTTATTGTCTCCAAATTTCAGAAAAAATCGCAAATTTCAGAAGATCATATTGGCAATATTATGCTATTTTCACCAAACTCACCCTTAACGAATGGGGAAGGCTCATATTTTTTCAATAAATATCATTCATTCATTGACTTTTGACATTGTCTCCTGGCTCGCAATAATATAAAATATTCAACTGAATGCAACTGCCTCTTGTATCTCCAAGACGACACCTCAATCTTAGTTTGAGTCTAACAGATCGCTGTATTTGTGCAACCTTCTGTACAATGCTAATGCTTCCACTTCTGATCTCAGAAGTGCAGTTGCAAGTTTTTACTTGTAATAATGACTTTGACTGGCAGAAACCATTAGGTGAACAATAGCTCTATAATGCCCTCAAAGTTATCTCGATCAAAAGCCTAAAGGTTGGCCATTAGCAATTTAAAATCAATTGAAAAAATATGGTCAATACTGAAATTATTTTGATTTTAGGTTTTGGAATATGTTGTAATGTATGCAAATTTTTTGACGAGAAAAAGTTAAGTGATTTGAGTCCCAAACTACACAGTTTCATCTCACAAAGTTGTACTGCTTGCTACACATTTTATGCATTGTGTACTGCAGACATTATGCCACCTTCAGGAAAGCATCCCCATGGTCAAAGTTTGGAAGTATCAAAAATTTCCCAGTTGATCAAGAGTGCTAAAAACGTTAATTTGACATTTGTAAAAGACCTTTAAACTAACAACCTGCAATATATTCCCCAAATTTAATAAGGAGGTTTCCTCACACTAGGTACTGTATTTCTCTCCACAGTGACATGGGATTTTAGCATTGCCTAACACATAAATGTACCTGTATGTATGCTAAGAGACTCACCGACACATGTGGTTTTGATGAAAAAGTAGTGTCCTTGCTGAGGAGTTATGTATTTTAAGATTTGCATATAACTTTTGATTCAGAGTGTTTCTATATACATTTGTCTAATACATTCCATAACTTGCAATGGGTTATATTCAACAGAACAGCATCTTTTACGTCAAACTTCATACATGTACATTCAACTTACAGTACAAAATATTTGAAAAGTCTTTTACCATACAAAGGAAACACACATAGTTCTCCTGTGAACACCACCGATGATTTCCCTTTATGCATGCATTCCATTTTAGATTCTGCGGTCGTATGAAATTATTTTGGGTATCTGTTTGAAATTTGATAGCTGTATGAAATGCAAAAGCTTGTCGTTGATTTGAGAGATTCAGAGGTTTGAGATTAAAGTAGGAGTGCACCCAGTGTCTGAGAGAGAGAGTGTAGGGCTGTGTGATCAGTGTTTCCAATTTCAAGCATATTAAAAAAAAAAAAACTGTCAATTTGGGGAATTTCAACAAATTCAGGAAACGTTCAGGAGGTGAATTTTTTCATTTTGTGTACATCATCAATTGGTTGATCTTCATTTCAGGAAATAAATTTGAAATTCCAAAAAAACTTGAGACTAGTTTTCTTGAAATCTTTGTTGGATTAGTGGAAACACTTTGTGTGATTAATGAGCTCAAAGTCTCAATAGAAAGGTACTGTAGCCATCGACTGTGCAGGTCCATCAAACACGCCTCTAGCCTAACATTTACAAATCACAACTTTTGAGAGCTTAGGTTAGGCAGACTGAAATAGTGAACCACCTCACCGCGGGGTCATTACCACACTAAATCAACAGCAGACGCAATTGACGGGCACCTTGGGAAAAGTTTGTTTTGTTTGAATTGTCATAAAGAATGCAAGATAATTTCACATTTGGAGACACACATTTTCGTTGTGATGAGTATATTCATTTGAGACAATGCTGATTCATAAGGAAACATTCCAACTTTTGTAGGTGTAACTGTCACAAATTTGGAATGATAAATTTCTGGTCACCCCATCATTCTACTGTACTAGTACTACTGACTGTACAACAACTTCATTTAGTTATGTACACTCATTTGCATCTTTATTATTAATGAGTAAGTACAAGGTCCATTTCCCTTACTTAATTTATTCTCCTTTTTATTCTGTACAGTCTGATTCTAAATCCTCACACGTTACTAGTACTAGGCTAAGTCCAGGCTAGTGTTGGACATGTTGTTGTCTATACGTAGTCGACTAGCACAGCCAAACGGTTGATTCTAAGTTAGGCTGGGCATCTATGCTGCTGTAGCCTAGAC
Source organism: Stichopus horrens (assembly GCA_009801055.1). Classification (NCBI taxonomy): domain Eukaryota; kingdom Metazoa; phylum Echinodermata; class Holothuroidea; order Aspidochirotida; family Stichopodidae; genus Stichopus; species Stichopus horrens. The sequence continues at coordinate 702 of VJOZ01014193.1, read as the reverse complement.
ATAGAATAGATAACAAATACTACGGGCACTGATTCTAAATTTGAGCCGAATAGCACTAGATTCTTTTTTATGCTAGCACTAAACGCAAAGGTCAGTCTGTGGGACGGTGAGTGCACTGTGTTTCCTTTACTACTAGATTTTCCTTTGTTTTACCATATCGCACAACTGATACTTGTTGTCAAGTTAGAGGGTAGGGCAATCGTTGTCAAGGAAGCTCTCCGTTCAACGTAGTGAGACTAACGCAGAACGTAGGCCTAACAACGTAAACAAGTAAACCTAACTTTACACTTTCCGCAAGTATGTCTGAGTCTTTACGTTTGTGAGCTAGCCCATGTGAATTATTGTCATACTTATCAACTTATGAATCAGGATAGTTTTTTAACTCTGTAGTTGACAAACGTATACACATTTAGACGATTCAACAATTCTTACCAAAACTCTCTTCTAGGCACCCGCTGTGATGAGTAGGCTGGTCTAACAGTAACACTCTACGGCCAAGATTTCCATTACTCCTCGGTATATCCAGACTGCACTACGTAGCGTTATCGAACCAGGCACGATATAGTATGTAATATGGAAAATTAGGATCAGTGAACAGTCGCTCATTTGAGATGTGGGCATGTTAACAAGAATAAAATGAATGCATGTTGACATAAATATCCGTCAGTACCTTTTTAATTGCAAACTACCAAAATAGATAAT
>VJOZ01014149.1:8242-18968 GCA_009801055.1 Stichopus horrens | reverse complement strand
CCGTTGCTTTTGGAAGTAGTTGTCCTTTTCCTTCATTTAAAGACATAGCTCGTTCATGTGCAACATCACATGTCCATTTAGAAATAAAGAAAAAGTTCAGATCAAACTTAATCTTATCTTTTTGGTTTTCGGTACACATGCAATCACTTTAAAGCACGTACTTCAAACACTTACTGCATTCAGCCTGTATAGCCACAGAATCCAGAAAGGAATACTATGTCACTCAGCTTTAAGTGCGGTAATTTCTCTGATTAACTGCATATTTTTGCTATGTGGGACCTTCTGTTGCTGCAAATTGCTCAAATTCACGTTCTTGTACTTTGTCCACTGCCCCAAGCTTGGCTTTGTGTTGAAATGTCATGGCTTAATTACCCCAATATGGTTTCCATGCTTAGTGTACTCAGTAATGTCGACTTTACTTAGACTGTATTGCTTTTGTGAGAAATGCACTGATATTTTATGACACAAGTCAGAACTTGGAGAGTTTAGAAGAGCTACTGTATGAGATGGTTTAAAAGAAATAAAAAAAGAATTCAAGGACACTGCATGGTTTTGATGATGCAGCTCACAAAAGCATCCACAAAACGGATTGTGATTATGTCTGACATGACACATACTGTACCAAATATTCCAATCAACACGGTCCACCAGTCCTCTATACATGAGATCAGCAAACTTCCATTTTTTAGATCTACCTGTCTGTATATATGTTTATAAATTATTTTCCACATTTGACTTCCACTGACTTCACCTAACCTTCAGCAAAAACAGAAAGATCTTGTNNAATTGAGATTCCGTCTACGAGTTTTTCACATTTTGACAACTGCAAAGGCTGACCATTGGAAGTCCAAGACAAACTGCAAGCAGCACGTAATTGCTTGAGCACACTCATACACATCAGATCAGTGTACAATTAACATGAGGTCAAAATGTAACTTCAACGTCAGAGAATCATTCACTCAGAGCTCTGCACATGTATGCCTGATTGGCATTAGTTTCAGCAGAAAATGGACTTTAGGTAAAATTAAATTGTAAATGTTGCACATTATATTAAATAAGGATAAAACATCAAGATCAATGTAGTTTTAATACTGCATTCTGGTACTAATGTGGTTGAACAAAAAACTCACATGTGATCAGTGTCATTTTATGAGATAAATTGTGAATACAAGGTTTTCATAGCTTGATATCTCCTGCTGACCTCACATGACCTTTGACCTTCCTAGAAAGTGCTGTGACTCTTGCAATCAATGTGGTTCATCAACTTAGCATACATCAGATCAATCAACCCATGGGTTCATGGGATATAGTGTTTCTTGTGGTCACAGCTTGAAATCTGTTGACCTTAATGACCTTTGTACCCCTATGGTTCTTGCAATTAATGTGATGCATGCACATACCAAGTGTCATCAGCCCCAACTTTCCCTCAACCTTGTTCACAAGGTTTTCACACTGTGACCGCTGCTGACCTCACGTGACTTCCGCCCAAAACAATAGGGATCTTGCACTCAGTGTGGTCCATACACATACATAGCACGACATCAGTTGCAAGATGTGTTTATAAGGGTTTTACTTATTGATCCCTGTTGATTCCAAATGACTATTACCTCTACCAAAAACAAGTCTCCTTGAACTCAATATAAAGGTTTTACATACACCAAATATGAGATCTCTACATCTTTCTAAGCTTCCTGAGTAATTGTATTTCAAGGCTTTCACAATTTAACCCCCGTTGACCTAAAATGACTTTTCACCTCAAAAAAAAAAAATGAAAGGCTTCTTGCACTCAATGTGTTTCACCTACATATCAAACACATGTTCAGGCCAACCTAAGCCTTTTTTTGAGATATTGTGTTTACAAGCAAGACTGTCACATAGACACTCCCTCACAGACTACACACATCCTCACAGTCACACACATGCCAACATGACTGTTAAGGTTGCCATTATCATCAAAACCAAAACAGAAATCAAAACAAAGGTGACACTGCATGGATGTTCAATCTAATTTATTTACAATCTTCCTACATGACAAAAAGTTTCAAAGGTTGAACAATACAGATGTACAAAATCACAAGAAATGCACTGATTTTGTCAGATAATGTACGAACTGAATTATTGCAGAGAGGTTGCATCACAGCATGTTAACAGTGGGCCTTCTAACAGTTTGAGTCCACAGTCCTTAAAGGTCTACTGTATAGTCATGAAGAAAATGGTAGCTACAGTAGCTATGAAAAGCAAAAGCACATTCCTCAATAATCCAAAAACCATACTGTATGTGCATTTTTGTTTCTGATCAATGGACATATGTTATGTACAGTTCATTTAGCTCTAAGTAAATAAAGACAAAGGTTAAAAACTTCACACTTAATACAAAACTTGTACCTTATGCTGACATACCTCTGTCAGAAGTGCAGCAAAGGAGCAAATCTGCCATAACAGGATAAAAACAATCCCCAAACTTCTCCCAAAGAAAGATAAGTCTGTACTTATCCCAGTGAGATACAGCTGGGAAGGTTAGAAGAGCTTCTAGGTAAATGTTTAACTTCCAGAAACCCTGAATGGAGCATGTCTAAGAATGTCACAAACACGGAAGTTGTGACAGGAAAAGAGGAACATCTATGCAACACCTTTAGGATGGTAAGTTGAGGAGATGCATGACAGGTACACTGATGTATGGAGACAGGTAAGTTCAGATGTCAAGTGGAATATGATTATGCAGACAGGGCCTATGACCCCTCACAACCCATTGGTGTGGGTATTTTTGAGAGACTTTACATACAGTACAGTGCCGCTTGCTTCACAAATACATTAAGTTTTGACCTTGCTCAAAATGCATTCAAAATCAATTCTGACACCATGCCCTCTAGAACTCATCTGTCTTTTGCTCTGGCTGGACTAATGTGTTTAAAATTGTTTTTGATGGTGTTGACCAAACATGTTATTGCTGTAAAGTTTTGCACCACACAAACAGTTGCAAGTATAACCCAATCATATATAATCCCCACAACTCACTGGTGTGGGTATTCACGAGTGAAATTACTCGAGCGAAAGTATAAAATATATTTTTATCCAATTTATGGCAAATCTGCAAAGGGAAAGTGCACTCATGAGTTGGTCAAACGTGCATTGTACATTCCTTGTCAAAAGGGCTACATTGCACCATCCTTTAGAATCCTGGATAGGCCACCATCTCTTAAGATGTTTCACTGTACACTGAACAAAGGAAATCTGTATAATTTCCTATCTAGAGGCTGACCTGAGCTTCCCCATTTTTCCTCACTCCCCACTTCCACTTCAAAACATAGGAAACACAAAATGAAAAACTTTGCCCATCTCAATGAACTTCTCAAAGCACTTTAACTCTTAGTGAACGATTGCAAGCATCCTCCATCTAACTGCTTCATGCACCATTACCTTGGCCTGCAGTTTGAACACATGAAATAATGGCTCATTTTCATCATTCCATGTGCTAATAATGCCCTTCATAGATGCAACCATTGTTTACTATCCATACTTTCCATAACCCTGACAAAAACCTTAAAAAGAAATAAAATAAAAAACAAACAAAATCCCAGGGTTATTAAACCACACCTACGTACTTTTCACTACTATCAATTCAATCTTGCTCAAAAACAGCAAAGGAACAATGGTTGCATTATTTACGATCCTTCCTTCAAATGATCACACCCATCGTTTTCCTTATATCTACTTTAATTTTGCTGGCAATTTACCAATCTTTGAATTATGTCACTCTAAGACACAGTGTGCATGAGTCATGACTTCTTTTTTTTTCCAGATTCTTCATTTTAAAGCATGATTAGAAAGGTTTGCAAATTGCAACGCTTGAGGAGGTCACCATCGATATTCTTACAGATAGTATCTATCCTTGATAGAATATGTGAGGCCTCAATGGCCCTTACAGGTAATAACAGTGACTGAAATTTCATCATCATTTTCAAATTTTGTTTCAAATGACAACCAAAATGTGGCAAAATTCACAACATGCAAAATGTGTCTATAAATAACAAGGATATTACCGAGTGATGACCATATGAGAGTGAAATTAGTCTCAAGAGAGCTCTAAATTTGTGGAAACAAATTCAAACAATATACATTACATTTGACTGAATTTGAGAAAGTGTCCTACATACTGTGGAATTGAAATTCCTGGTGCCAACTATGAAATGACCACATGATAATAACCAAAAGAGTTGCTACAAGCTTTGAAACCTGTTGAATGATCTGCCATTCCATCCATACCTCTAAGGTATGGACCCTGCATCTACTATAGCTGTGCTTTCATTAAATTAATTTGTAGCAATACCAGATGCACTGTTCAGTGTAACTATGAAACCGGCACCTTCGCTGTGGTCTTTGGTCTCTGTAATAGTTCCATGGGTTCTATACACACAATACCTTTAACAACCACTGCCTAGATAGAGTAAAACTTGTTGGATGTAATTCAGTCCTGAGGGGGCGACTGTTGTGTTTCTGACAGGGAAAATGCATCAAGCTGAAAGGTTTCACTGTATTGCTATAGAAAAGGCTCAAACAGTTTCACTGGAGTTGAATAATTATGTGACTCATACGAATTATGAAAGTCAATAGCTCTATCTCCCATGGGCCAATTCGTCAAGTCACAAGACAGGAATAGTCATACACTCATACTGTACGTATAAGCGTACTGTCCAATAGCGTATATTTTATGTTCAACACCATAGGTTAAAATTAATTGATTCCATATCAAGGAGTCATGGCTAGATATCATACAAGATCTTGTTGAGATACTGGACATTAAGTAAAGCAAGACATTAGAAGGAGAGTTACCTGATCATCAAACAGTAGTCATGACATACGGTATAACAAAAAACATGTTTCACAAATGTGTTCAGAATGCACTGTGGAGTGAGTTAAAGGTAGATCATGAATTGCAAGAGAACATGGACTTTTTATCATACAAAATTTATGATAGACTGCAGGATTTTATTGAACAAGAAGTAATAAATTACTAAATTCGATGTCAAAACTGTAACCATTCGAGATTATTCGTCATCGTAACATGTGTAAATTTCCTGCTGAAAAGTTTACTTTAAAGTTATGGTAATTGCATAAGATTACATTTCTCAGTGCTAATATAATTGCAAAACAGCATGCATCATGGGCCAACTGTATTGAAGGTTGTTCATTCTTGGGATCTAAAACAGTATTTTGATAACAAAACCGGTGCTATTCAGTCTTGGTTGACTGGTCTTTATGTAACCACCTACAATGATTTACACCTACACTTTTCTATAACACCCTTGAACTCATATGTACAGCTTGAGAAATTTCACACACTTTCCTAAACAGCTAGGACAGTATGCACGTTGCACGTACCCTAAACTGTATGCTGTAGTGCACATATCGAGTGCAATTCGTCAATGAGAACAGCAAAAAATGACTGTTAGTCCTCTACACGAGATGTAACATATGATCCCTACATGCTCTGCTACATACAGTAGGATTGTAAATTTCACATTTAACTAGACATTGTAAGTTATGTTTTGTATGCACAGTGAAATCTACATGACCATACTGTATATGTACCCATCACTTTCAAGGTAGTCGTTTTACACCTAGAACTTGCAATTGTTCATGAATCTGCACTCTGTTGTACTTCTGATAAATGTTCAGAGTAGTCCATTAAGCACATCGTTGTTAATAGTGTGGACAAACTAATGTTTAGGACAGTCATACAAAATTCCTCTACTTCAGCCTCTCACATTAGACAGCACCAGTCTCTGTTTCAAACAGTGGTCTGTAAATATTGATCAAGGAGTTCTATACCAAACATGAACAACGATACAGAAGTGTTACAAAACCAACGTGTTGTTAAGGTCAACATACAGTACACTCCAACCACACGTACTTCATAATTCAACAACTTGGACAATCACGACTTAAATTTGCAAAAACTCTTCAGACCAGCAAAACGAGGACGACTATATGGCTTGATCGGTTTCAAAAGGTCTTTGCTACTGGACGATGCAAAAGTTGCTGGTTCAGATACTGTAGGAGATGAAAGATGATTGTTTCCTATTCCTTGTATTAAACACTAACACATTACCCTAATTTATTTCAAACAGAATGCTGTATTACTCTTTGCCTCATGTTGTGCACTGCAACGTTGTTCACAAATCAAAGAACTTTACTACTTTACAGTATGTGTCACGATAGCTTTGTACAGTAAGTGAACTACCGTGTAGATAAGACAGCTCACCAAAATTGACTCAATGCTGCAAGGCATGTATAAGGGCTGTTTGGAGTAGCAGTCTAGACTTACACAGTACTATACTTCTTGTTTAGAACAAACAGCAATAATATGAATCATGTATGCAAAAATCGAGCCTAAAAAATTCATTTTTGTAGTGGCTCTAACACATTTGACTTTCAGCAGCAAAGTATGGCAAATTTTCAACTCATATTCCAGCATGAAATTTAATGTTATCTGATCGAAGATTGCAAAGGTTTCAGTAAAATACCTTCTCTTCAACTCCACAGGTGTCTACTGTGGAACTGCTTTGTAACTTGACACTGCTGCAGGAAATTTTTACTGGATCAATAAATTATTGATATCACCCTCAGAACTAAAGTTTATAAGCTACGGTGATTAGATATGACACAAAAATGTGACACACTGTGTAATTATCTAGCGTCAAAACAATGTCAACAGACTGTACAGTGTGTCCATCTCTTTTTAAAGCAGAGAGCTGAAGATGCAGTTACCAGTTGGAAACCCATAAAAAATCCACAACTCACTGGGTGTGGGTATTCAAGAGTGAAGTGTTTGTAAACCCTTTGCACCACTGATTCAGACAATTTAGCCTTGCTCTGCATGTACAGTATGCATTAGTTGAGGAAGAGGTAAGTCTATAATGTCTATGATGTGAATCTTTAAGCCAAAATATGAAAAGAAAATCTGAAATTCATCAGCCAAAGACACACTGCGTCAGGGAAGGAGAATTTGTCCATTGATGAAAGAACAGTTTTATAAGTTTTACGTCTTTGAGCAACAAGTGTACACAACCCACAGGTACAAACTGCTTCTCCCTAGCATATAACACCCTCCCCTCCTCCCTCCCTTTAAAATATACTGCTCACTCTAACAACAGCTCCATTGGCAAAAAAAAAAGACAAAAGATGAGAACAAGCAGTGTGTCATTTAAAATAGAGCAAGAAACCATCTCATTTAGCAGTTCAATTATGTAAATGAATCTCTGATGGTGAGCAGGAACACTATCCGTCATATGCATTCTACCTCATGTTGGCAAACTGCTCCATGATCGAGTACAGTAAGTCCTTCAAGTGTGACCACCCTTATCTCTTCTAAACCTGTGGAGAACACTGCACATCTCTCTCTTACTCTGTACTGTAGCATACAGTAAATCGAAAATGTTGTTCGACCTTGCATTCTTGAAAATTTAACACTGGAATTTTACTTTTTCTATATTTCTCATTTTATGCATTATAAGGCTTTCTTTATATTTTGGTGTCACTGTATATTTTTGCTTTATTATTGTAGTGCGCCGCACTACAATCTTGCCATTATCAGTCGAATGCCAAAATTCTTTTGTTGAGCCTTGTAGAGCTCATAATGGCTATCCTGCACAAAACCTGTTCTAATTAGTTCATACAATATGCATACTTGACCTTTTAACAATAGCAGTTACTGTAAGTGCGAGCTATGGCCATCTTCCAACCAAAATCTACCAAGGAAAACCTAATGCCACAACTGCAAGAACAATTTAAGGAGTTAAAAGTGATAAGAGAGCCCTTCTGATAAATTTCAAGAAAATGCGACGAAGTGTGGTTTGGCCTTTTTCAACCCGGTGATCAAAGTGGAGTATCAATCAATGGTTCCAAAATGGCAATACAGCAATGTTGTGTCTAATATGGTGTCACAGAATCCTGTACTGCTTCACTGCTTTCTAATCAGGGTACAACATGACTGTAGTAGTATAGAATCAAATGATGCTCTTATGTTATATTTCAGTGGTGAAACAGAGAGACAGTTTTGACAAATATACAGCAGTACTAGAGTACTATTTATAACTCAGAGCAGTAGTCTACTCTTGTACGACATATATAGTGACAGTAAGCATCAGCAGTTTTACAACATTATGAGAGAGATCCAATAGAATTTTGTTTCGTCCAGCGTGATATATAGAAAAAAATTGATTGGGAAAGGGGCCGCAGGAAACAGCACTCCTTTCCCCCAAAAACACTGCTCCTGCAAGGATTTGATCCAGGAAGATTGGCTCACTGACATGTCAAGGACTTGCCTACCATGCACTACAATTCTGCTTATTTGCAGGCAACTGCAGTTTAGTTTTTTATGTCTTTGTCTTGTCACTCCTCTGATACTGGATTGAATAAATGAAATAAAAACAAAAATACTCAACGATTTTATACACTAAGCAGCTGATTACATATATATTTTTTTTTATAATGGTCACTTGATTACATGGAATTATGGCCTACATGCATTCATTCTGCTGTATAAAACTCATTGATCATTATTAAGAATACTGTATCTATGATGATTCCATGCCTGGAGAGGTTTCACTTGTGCATAAATTTATTCTGGATTGAAAAACATCGATCTGTATTCCTTCCAGCAGCTGACAACAGATACACAAAGCATGAGAACACAATTTTCTAGTTCTGTCAATAAATGTTAGCATCTACAGAGGAAGGGCATAAAAGATTGTTCGACGACAGGCTTTGTTTGTGTATAAATTTGTGAAAACTTGTCTGCCATTTTGAGATCAACTTAGATTTCCAACCTATTGACAGTTGCAATTATTAAATGACATTTAAATGTAATATCTGTCACAAGAAAACAATGATGGAAAGATCATTTCTTTACTTCAAACTAATTGAGATAAAAAGTATTGTGGTTTAATACTTCAGGTGCTTTTGCATTCCATTATAACACTTGAACATGAAAAATACTAAAATTGGCACGAAAGCACCGGCCAGTATATTGTATTAAAGCACTGCACCAGGTGAACAGGTCTTTGGTAGTTCTTGCCTTTGATAAGTACAGTTGCAAGAACAGTTGTACTGCACGATTGATTCCGTCCTAATTTTCACCTTAACCTATATTGCCAACATGCACATTAAAGAGGACAGTTTTGGCTTTCCTGATGGGCCATTTAAACGTTTTTCCTTTCATGTTGTGCAGATCAAATCAAAGATCAAATTATGTTAATGGCAAAAGACATCTGGGATGGATTCATACTCAATTTTCCATAATCCCCTGGCGGGCAAACAGGAAGAAAACATACATTTTTGAGGGATTTGTTTGGACTTTAACATCATTTCAAGAATTACCTCAAACCTCACAACCTAAGAAAATGATTACGTGACTTAGGCAAGGTTTGAATACCATGGGAATAACAGAGGGTAAACATGGATCATGGAAAATTGGGGACAGGCAAGGCTATGAAAGAGCTACTGTACAGAATTGCTCCTGAAAATGTGCAAATTCCTTTTGGTCATTGAGGCCCACTTCTGGGAATTACTGCAAATTTCAGACACTGAGAAATATTTTATGATCTGTGGCAAGCAGACAGTGAAGTGATACCAGTGCATTTCAAAGTCCCCAGTCCCCCATATGTGCACTTTCATGAGAGATCGGTCTCAAATTAAGCATGCTAAAATCATTGCCATACACAAATAATAACGGTACTGGGTGGTTTCCTTGCAATCCTTGCCATTCTAGCTCTTTCCAAAGTGCGAAGAGAGAATTACTTTATAAGACAGAAAATAAATGTCGGATATGGCAATCATTAGTGTGGGTTTTATTAAAGCACCAGTTGGAAACTGGCTCTGGTAGAAATTTAGCATGGACCATGCATGGGATGGGGGATGTAGATGCTGCATGGTAAGAAGTTATTTACCATCTATGGGGAGGGCACATTTAAAGCATAGGAACAATGGGAGTTATGTTATGACCTTGACAATAGTTTACATCTATGAAGGTATGACAAACACACAGGAGGAACACACTGTGTCATTATCACTGTACCTGTACATACCAATAGTAAAATCACCTTCTGATAACTTGCAAGTGACCAGCACTGCAAAAGGGGTGTAGAGTAGCTAAACATGCAGTTGATATTGTTTGGTTTCTTGTAGCCAATAGTAGCTTTAAAACCACCTCAGCTAACTACAATACTGGCAACCTTTCACCGAAATCATTCTGCATGCCTTACCTTCTAACATTGAAAGAACTTATGGCTGTGCAGTGATTTGCCATTTTGGGCCTGAGAATTTAGGATGAGTGACCTAATTACTGCCAGCATGCAACAAACAATAATACTGCTGCTTTAAAGGGAAGGTGTCAACAGTGCTGTTGGAGATTTCCAGGTGTTAAAGAGCAGTTATTCCACTGGCATATCTCCGACACGGTAGGATGTACAGTATATGCATGAAATGCATGCAACCACTGTGTGAACACATGAAGCTGTGTACAAGTAAGAAATTACTAGTTCTTAATCTCAGACACGTGAAGTACATGTAAAACAATGAGATGCAATCATGTGCAGAGGATGCACTTCACTCCACACACACAGGTGCTGACAATTTTATCTCATATACACTTACCAAACTCTCTTCAAATCAAAGTCAGGTTCATCATCATTATCCTGTGAGAATAAGAAAAGAGAGAAACTGTGAT
>VJOZ01014145.1:4878-14903 GCA_009801055.1 Stichopus horrens | reverse complement strand
AGTAAGTTGCAACTGATGACTTATTTCGACCTGATCTGGCCCGGTACTAGACCATTACAGCTTATACCGTGAGTACACTACACTATCAGTTTAGTAAGTGGTAGAGCACATTGAATATGCTGAGATTTACAGCATCACTTGAATGGGTGTCTAATTGCAACTACATTTTTAAAGTTTCTTTCCAGAAAATAACAATTGCTTTTCAGCACACACTCTTATTTTCATCAACTCAAAAATGGAAAAAGAAATGCTGAATTTAACTTTAAAAAAAAAAATGCTTCATTTGGGCATTCAAAATGCCAAAAATTCCAACCCTAGAGAGAGACATGGAGACATGCAGCTGACCAGTGCTTTACATTGGAAGGCATGAAATACATGACTGTTGACGAGGGGGGTGGGGGTAGGGAATGAGTCACCGAGTCCTACCTATTCAGGTCACCTTTGTCTCATGAAAACATCAATCATTTACAGCTATCATCAAAGATCTCTTCTATATGACGCAAAAATTTCAAAGCAAACAAATTGTCAAGGTTACAGTATGTACAACTGGGCGTGTACAGTATCTTCTATTTTGATAGACTTTGCCATGGGAGAGATGAAGCTCTATCCTGCTTTGTAGTGTTGTTGCCATGTGAAACTTTCAAAAACAATAACAGGGACACTTTTCATCTTTCAATGTGACATCAAAGTCACATTGAACAGCCAGCCCTAAGTCTAACCTTAATTCTGACGCCACACCCAACACATAATTTGATGTACATTATAGTTCATTTAAGAGTGATATTACTATTAATATCGTAAGGTCTGATTTTTATGTGAATACATATATGTGGTCCAAATCTGTGGGCAAGTTTATGTTTTTCCTTAAGCATTCAGACGATACCATTTGGGACATTTCACAAACAAGGAACTAGGTGCTACAACACTATTGTTTGCCAATACCACAATATCTCAACAATGGTACTGCTTTGGTCAAATCCATTTCACATTTAGACAAGCAGCCTTGAAGGGGATATCATTCAACTACAGTGGTTCCAAGTTTATTTTCTACATCCACATACAAAGATTCTTGCACATAAAATAGTAAATAATACTAAATATGTCAAAAATCATGATAAACATGCAAATATGTGACATCTGTGACACTGATCGGGCTCAGCTAATTTTGTGATAGATTTGAATTGGTCTTCTTATCACAAAAATCGGCCTACACCTGTATTCAAATTCATTTGCCTGTAGCTAGATGTGATGAAACCTTTCTGCTTATGTGGACGACTGGGTACAAGATACCACACAGCTGAAAAATTGGAGCGCCACCGATTTTACATGATCGTGGACAATCGCGGGGGGGAAAACGGAAATTGAACTTTGAACAACAGGAATTCACAGAATTTACCAATTTTAGAGAAACTTTTTAACTAAGATATTTTGGCAGAAAAAAAAACAAAATTACTGAAATGTACATGGTTTACAGTGTAAAGTTTCCAGTGCATTAACTTTACAAATCAATATATCAAAGAAACTATTGTAGCACTTTGCAAGCATAATACAAAAGTCAGACCCAGCAGACCAGCTGGCCAAACACCTGATTGAATCCACCAAGCATTCCCCATGAGTGCTAGCACTGACTACGGTATGCCTAGCCCTCGAGAAGTTGAGAAGGGTAACTAACGTTAATGCTACTGTTGCCTCAACAAGCCATCTTTCTTTGGCAAATCTCTGAGGTGGTTAGGCTATTCCCTATACATCTACAGTAACTATGTTAGGATATCATGACTGTAATTTTTGGAGGGCTTTGGGCGATCTTTTGTATTTTCTCACATGAGACCTTTCTGTACATTGTAACTTTTAAAATGCATGTAACGAAGTTGGTTTACATGAAATGTGCAATATTTTGTGAAGCATTTAAGTTTTGAAGCAATATGGAATGATTTCTTTTGATTGAACCTTCGTTAAGCTGATGCAGTTTTCATTCTAACACAACACTGTGTACCTGAATTCTATATCTCTGTGCGCTTATGTACACACGTATGCAGAGCGATTCTCCCACAACTTCTAATTGCCATTCATGTTTGAAACGGATATTCAAAGAAATGGGAGAGTTGAAAACGGAATAAACACAGAATTTGAGAAGTGGAAAACAAACTTTCCATTCTGCAATGCAGAAAAAAGAAAAAAATGGAAACCAGCATTCAAAACCACCATTCCTCGTCTTTCCTTCCCTCCCCCAGCCCCCCTCTTCTTTCTTCACCTTTTTCCTTCAATCCCTGACTTTCCTTACAACAAATTTTGATTATTTCCCACACACTGTCAAGAGCTACACTGGCTGGGTGTTACAGTTTTCATTATGAGGCTTCCTGCAAAATGGATGGTACATAGTGTATGACCTTCTAATGCAAAAAAAATGGTGTGAACTTCAAAAGTGTTCCCCCCACAACTGCAGTGGACAATCTGATGGCCTCACACTGAGCGAGATAACATCAGTCACAACAACAAGTAACAATGTCCCTTGTTTGCAGCCATCTCATCTGTAAGATCAATTCTCAATTTAAAATTCCAAAAGCGAACCCCTTTGCCAAAAAAAAAACTTTCGATCTCATCATCTCCTGGTCAATCAATAGTATGACTTTCCTGGCTTTGCAAAGATTTATCAGCAATTGCAGAAAGCTTTACATGGGCCCCTCTTTGGCTCCCGACAGAATGATCTGCATTTATTTTAGAGCAACTATGAGTCTAGACATCTGGCACCAAGAAATTCAAACCAACTGGAAAACAGAGTGGTACATTTTGTCCCTATTCCTAAATCCTTTCATTTTTGTCTCCTCATTTATGTTTTTCCTCTCTCTTTTCCCCTCTTTCTCTAGATCTCACTATCTTTCTTTCCCTCCGGTGTCTCATCTTTCCCTTTTTCCTTTTAACAGTTTGACGTTCGTTGGAGGATCTTCACCAGTTTACTTAACACAGTTTAAACTAAAAGAGCACAGATTGATTTCTACTGAACAAGTCTTAGTCTGTGGGTTTGTAGAGCTCAGAGGCACAAGCAAAGTGACAACATTGAGCACCGTCTCTCTCGCTGAAAAATTACGAGCCCACCACGACGATCTGCTGCCCGCGGTATTCCATCCACAACACCGTTACGACGAATACCAGTCAAAGTGGAGGAATTTATCGAGTGCTGGCAACAATTTTCTTTGGAGGAGTTGATCTTTCTCTTTCCTACCAGATCATTACGGTACAACAGCAGGAGATGAACACTGAGGCATCAAGAAGGATGGACGCGGTGTTCCTACGAAAGAGGGTTGTCGTGAAGGAATATTCCCATTCCTCCGATGTGAGGGAAAGATACCAACTAATAACCCAAATTCATCCTAATTCTGTGCACCATACTCAACAAATTCTACCAGGTCTGTTTCCTGGGAATGTCATTTCTACGGAAAAGGAATATGAAATCAGGCGACTCAAACTGGTCAACGGAGTGATGTCAGAATCACGTGGATCACTTTTAAATCGAGACGTTACTAATTGTTACATCTGAAAGTGCACAGACTCTGGAGAATGCGTGAGAACTGCAGTCCATCTGAGTGCGGCATACGATGGGAGTGATGGGAGGCGGTTTCACACTGGAATTTGTCAAACACTACCAACATCTCAAATTCTCCTTTCAAGCTGAAATCAGTGTTTATGCAATAACACTTTTTACAACAGAATACCTGATCATAATCCAATTGATGAACAAGAAGATGCACCTTCCTGATAGGTCACATACCTTGTTACCTACATGCACCAGAACTGCTAAAAAGTTTGACAATCGAATCAAATGCTAGCACACGAAAGGTCTACTCCAATGTATAATCTGGTCTGTCAACATGGAGTGGAGAAATATTGCAGTGTGGAACACATGAATTGTTAATCTGTTGCATTATGTTGTTGACAAAATGTCAACACATTTTCAGTAAATATTGAGCATTTCTCCAAAATCACATTTTGAATGCATTTTCTAATAAGTTTCTTCTTGTAATCTTTGAAGATGGATGTCTGTGGCTCATCTACAAGAGAAGCATGCAGGATGAGTTGAAATTGAGAGCAACTTCACCTGGTTGTCCAAAGGACAACTACTGTGCAAAATGTTGTTGTCTTTTACAAGATTAAGTTGTCCTCCTAAAAACAATGTCATTAACTTAATTTTCTATGTTGCTTTACAATTAAAGCACACTTGTATCAATGAGCTCCATGCCACTGCAAAATTTAATTACAAATTTCATCGTATAAATTTCCAGTGACTCCAATTCAAATCTGAATTTGACACAAGCAGAAAGCCGACATCATCGTCCGAACGACAAGCTTGATACAAACTTTTGTTGACCCGAAGAGACTGTAATTGTATCTCAGATGCTGGGACTACCGTTTGAAGTTAGTCACTGATTTCATGTTAAGTCACTTTCACAAAAACACACATATAGACTCCTAACAGCAGAGACATTGGGTGTCTGCATGTCATGTTAGAGTGCAAAAAGTTACACGAGACAGGTAAGTGAGTCGTGAAACAAATCAGGCGAGATTTTATGGGCTTTTTTTTTTTGTGGCAAACCTACTGAGTGAGTACAGATCACATCTTTGGTCTACATCTACAGATCTGTTTCTACCCTCCTTTTCTAAAGATCCAGAATGATCCTCACCTCGGTAAACTTTCTGGAGAAATGTAATTAGCTGGGTGGGTTTCCTGGTCACCATACTAATGAGCTAATTGACACCTCCCCTTGTATGACTTCCGAAGCCATATAATTATGCCACCTGGGTGCTCCAGAGATATGAGATAACCCTGGTAGCTTTTTTTAACACAATCGGTAACCTGGTCTGATTTTCACCTCCCAGGAAGACAGCTCTGTGAAGCCGAAGTTGCAGAACAGCTCTCAAGCACATATCGACCCCTTTGATATGGCCGCACCTGCTTCACACATCAGTGGGAAGCAGGCAGGCACCACCAGCCCATCTCACAAGGAGAAGTAGAAGGGGTGACACCCCCCTGGGGAGGATGATATTGCAAGAGATTACAGCCAAATCTGCATCAGTCATCATCAGCTGAGATGAAGAAGACACATCATCAGCCAAGACCTGTCATTGTGTGGGGTATGACAAAGTGGTGGAACTACTTTGAAGAAATGGACATAAAAGGAAGAAATTGTCCTCCGTGATGAAATCTTAGACTGGTGATTTTAAGATGATCACCCTGATGAGATTTAAATAACTCTTCTCACAGAAGATCAAACTAAAAATAAAAACTTTCTCTCTCATATTGTCGAACATAAAGCACCCTCTCACTGACGTTCTTTCAAATTCGTAAGTAAATAATCGATAATCACTTCCACCAATTTTAAAATTGCTGAGGAGGACTGTGCCATTAACTCCCCTCCCAACTACCACAGAACATGAACAATCGTGACTGCAGACAGACTGAAGTGCCTTAATGGTATAAAAAAAGCACAAGGGCTGCCTCACATGACGTGTCCTGTTGTACGAAACATGAACGTTCTGTCCGACGTGACACGCACTTAACTACACTGTACGGTACACATACGATGGAAGCAGCTCGTCGCAACAACTCTGACGATTACACTCGAGCTGAATAACATTCAAGTGCCCTGAAAATTGAGACCATCCAAATCTGGACCTCTTTGGTTTATCTGTAACACAATACTGTCATCTTTTCTACTTTGTACCCCCTCATGTACCCAGTACATGCCCACAAGGGCACTTGAGAGCAAATCTAATATCGCCATAGACACTCTCAGGAAAACTAAAACCAAGGGGGGCCCCCTGACCACATAATTCTTCCAGTACAGTTTTGTCAATTAACCCAGTTTACACTGGCAGTTTTATATCGACGCAGTCATCCCTGCAACTGCAGTGACCGTTCTTCCACTCCTTTGTGTAGCTCTTCTCTCGCTGAGGGTACAAGTTGAGGAACTAAATTGAGAGGAGGGGGCCGTTAAGCTCCTGATACTGCATCAAATGGGGCGACGTTGAAAAAGATACATTTTTGTAGTTTTTTTATGGAGCGCCAATCATGGCATGAGAAGAAGAGGGAACAGGAAGTGAATGCATGTTGTACAGCATATCAAGACTGAAAGATACTAAACATCTTTCTATGTCCCAGCTGCGTGTTTCTTTGACTCCTTACCTAAACATGGAAAGGATTTTTACTTTGATAAATTATGTTGTTCATAATTTATACTAACATGTGTTAAACTTACTGTATTTATCATTTCCAAGATACGAAAGATTGATATATATACATTGTATAGATTTGCTTTATTTACTACATGGCATTGTGCAGCACCAAATGAATTTGTGTCCCGAGAAATTCAAACCGTACCTGATACACCGGACCAGGTTAGGCTATGGTCAGAGACATAAGGAAAGACAAGGGGATGTAAGTTTTGTCATATTGTATGGTATCATGTTATGGATTGGATGTGTGTAGCAAAGATTATTCTGGATTAAACATGCTTACAGGTCACAGTACCGAGGAGAGCACTTGGGGTTAAACTTCAAGACTGTATGTTTCTGGTAAACATCAAGACAAGCTCAACAGTTTTGCCGAAGAAGAAAGAGTAAATTTAGATTTTGTGGGAGTAAACCACAGACTGAAAATACCAGACAACAAACCTACTGCAATTTGGATACACAAAGGCAACATTAAATCAACTTTAAAATCTATCCCCAATACCGCCACTGAGAGCCTAACGTACAAATTCTGAGCCACTGGGTTTCATGGCCAAAATTCATGTTTATTTTGACGTGCACATCACTACGTGCACTACGTGCAAGAGACATTAGACTTTGGACTTTTACTGGCCTAAACTGGTGATGGGTAATTGCTTTCTCTGATAGATAACAATGCTGTCAGTTCTAGAAAATGTGTGAATTGGGAGCATGCCCCAAACGTCCTCACAATTTGCAGAATGGAAGAAGCACACGTAGACCAAGCACATTGCACATACTCCCAGCACAGATTCTCAGAACATTGGTATGTTTACACAAAAAGAGGCCCCAATGACTGGCATAGCTTTAGGGGTTGAGATGGGAGTTCTACATTCTTACATCCTGACATAACGACATGGCTAAAATACCTCATGCTGTTTGGTGAATGGCTGGTTCATTCGACAACACAATTAGATTCTCAAAGTGAAGCTTTACTGCCTTGGATGGATGACAATGTGAATGAATGAATACAAGATAAGGTCTCTTTTATAATTAAACTGACAGAATACAATGTCACTAACAGAGCTGGCCATGAAAAGGCCTTCAGACACTGGGACAAGATGACGAAAGTTACAATTGTACATCCATTGGTCAACTCGGCTTGAAAACACAGATCTCTTAAGAGTCAAAAATCCACACGTGCAGTGTTGGTAATGCCGTTTCTCTTCAGAGTTGCAACATTTTGTACCTGTTTTTTTTTTCTCCTTTTTTTTTTCACTCGCAGAAGGATGAGTACCAGCTGAGACAGCCAACAAACAAAAATAAATTCAACTGTCAAAAGTGGCCAGGAGAGGTGCTGGAAGAGAGGAGGGGAGGCAGGGGAAGAGGGGAACCATTACACATAGGGGAAACCACTAAACAGCCCAAATTTTTACATGGTTTGGCTACTTGCAAGCCCGTAACTTCTCTGTCTCTAAGTCGCACCTATAATCACAATGCTAGAGTTGAATTGTTACTGTACATGAACATCATACAGTACTCAACGAACAGCTGCTGATAAATCACGTTTAGCTACGGCAGTCACCATTAATCAGAAAGTGGTTGAAACCTTCCTCTCAACTCTGCTCCCTCTTCTTCCTGACTCCCCCCCCCACTCCATGCTATCCTATTAAACTGCATTAATCATCCTAAGTAGTAAGGCATACGGGCAAACATAGAGCAAACATGAGTAATGACTCAAATGTTTTACTTATGCCATAATGACAAATTACTTCCAAAATGCACTTTGCAACCTGAAAGAACAAATAGCAGTATCTGCCCAGAGACATGCATATGACCCAGGCCATTCTAAACAAATTTTGGCAATTGCTTCATTTAAAATAGTTCTATACTTTTTGTACAGTTCAGAATTATGATAATGTGTTTGTGTGTGTCTGGGTGTGTGTACATACTACTTTAAGGTTTCGATAGGGGTCACTGACCATTTTCAAAGAAGAAATATTGCAAAATCTGTAACCAAAGATAAGGACACCCTGTGGGCACCAATTTAAGGATGAAACACAAATCCATCATAACAAAGCTAAACCAAGCCCATTAATATCACATCCCATAAGAAAGTGTGAGTATACAAATACCATAGGGTTGCCTAAATGGAATTTAAACGTGTGTTCTAAACATGGTAGGAGCCCTAACGGTCACTATAGCAACATCAACAGTCCAAGCAAATATCAACACAGAAAATAGTAACTTCTGACCATTTGCACAAACCCAAATTAATCATTTGGCTAACTGTGAGGACTGACAGGCTCGTTAAAAACGTGCTCCCCGACCTAACGGGGATCTAACGTTGCAAGGGTAATCAGACTAACTGTTTCTTCCAATTCTTGACCTGGAAGATCGATGCTGAGCAGGGATCATTCAACGGGCAGATCTCGAGGGCAGAGATCGTTCAATTTTCGCTGCACACCCGGAGAAACGCACCTCGGAAGGACAGATGTACGATCGGCCGTAAGGCCGCTTGCGTCACAGTTTATTTTCGTTGGCTCTTGAAAAATGTAAATAAAATTTCAGAATCTTGTTAACCCTTATGAAGATAACAATTACAACAGGAATTTATGCTCTGGAGATAAAAACAGGCAAGCAAAAGGATTCAATTTGATGGTGATAGATCTTTTCATTTTAAGGTTGAGGCCTAACAAAGACTGGATTACCTATGACGACAGACTGCTGGTTGGAATAAGCTTGTACTACTGAAGTCACAGGACCAGATGGGCAACTATACCATTACTCCAAAAACTTGGCGATTTTGTCAGATATTGACAGAAACCCAACAGGCTGAGCTGGTTATGAGGCTATCAAAGGCTAACAGAAAAGGATAAGGAGGTCATGGCCCCAAAAGATTATTATACAACTAGGGGTTTCACAGAGGTTTGTAACTAGCTCTGTGGGGCCATAACTGGATATGGTTTCAATGATACTCAATCTAAAACTACTAAGGTTTCTTTGTTTCATCTGATTGTGGTCTCCAACTTTAAAACCTTCATATTTCTCTTTCAAGTTGGAAAATTTTCACCTTTTTCCATGTCTTCCTTGTCTTTTTATTCAAAGGTGATAAATCTACATGAAATTTAGGGAGAGAGAAAGGGTGGAAGGAAAACTTGAGTTAAAGGAAGCATTTGACAAAGTGATGGAATTGAAGACAGGTAGTAATCCCCACAAAGAGAAACTTTACAAGCCCAGAGGGGACGCTGATAAATATAATCAGAGGAGATATGGGGGATTGTTTTAAAGTATAAAGTAACTCACTGCAGATAATGGAACTTCATAGTAAAAGAGGGATTTTATGCAATTGACAGTGAAAAGATGAGGTACTGAATGGCTGAAAACGGGTAGATTAATTTCACAGACCGCGCAACGCCCTCCAAACCATCTATAAATCAAACATAAAAATATGACGCTGACAACAGAAGGAAAGGTACCATTTGAAGCAGAGTTTCCTCCAGGAAAATATCGATGGGTCAAACAATGAATTAGACCAACAAGCAAAACTGGCTCAGGACTGTAAATTTCAGTAGCAGATGTAATTGTGCATGGTGTCCACCAACATCAGTGCATCAAACTGCCAGGTGAGCAAATCAGTGGCATCATAGGGGCTTAGCATACACATAGTATAATACATTATTTCCTGCAGTAGGATCTTCCAAACCTCCTTGGTTTGGGAGTTTACTAGTGATGAAATAACCTCATTACAAACCTATCCAGATGTAAACCAGTGCAGAAAACTTAGCTGCAAGACAAAAAGGCTGGTAAAATTTACGAAAGGA
>VJOZ01014135.1:0-10888 GCA_009801055.1 Stichopus horrens | reverse complement strand
GCATAGTACAATATATAGCTCTACTAGCCGAGTGACTACAATATCCCATCTAGCCCCTATAGGGCGATAAGATAATAAATCCCTTTCCTGAGGTGAATAAAAGAGCTACTTTTATAAAACGCTCCCTCATGCACTTTTCACTTTTTGAGGCAGCCGAAGAATTGATCACTTCGTACCATTTTTTACAAAGAAAAGGCATGGTCTAATAACATGGGTCTAGGTTTCCTTTTGATGGGCAAAGAAGTGAGAGAAATGTAATTTAGGATCACGATGTCCGTATTGGGCCTTATTGTTATGTCCGAATGCCATGTCGCCCTAACGGGGTCGAAATAATGCAATGATGTGTTGTCGTTCATATATAAATTTGCAAACTCGTTTCCATCGGCTAATATTCTTTCTTCCCACTCAGTGTAAATATAATCATCAAGGACAAGTGGCTTCTTTTACTTTAAAAAAGGTGAAACTTTGTGAAGAAAACTAGGAAAGAATAAGAAACTACGTTGTGTGTAAGATGTGATTACATTCATTGTTCACGCTTGCTCGTAATGACGTCATAGCATCGCCTGTGCATACTCTGCAATAGTTGCAGGCGACGCGTTATGTGATGCAAATGGTCCATTACGCTATACTCTTTAACCATCCAAATTAAAAAAGGATTAGAGCGCTACATGGCGCAGGAACCTACGTAGGCATTTCCAATGTAACACAGTCAACACGTTGAGCATCGTATGCCAAATAGATCCGCAAGTCAATTCATTGTCTCTAGCTTTCGTTGTACTTTTAAAGGGTAAATTATGCATTCTTATTTACTTGTTACGTTGCCAAGGCTCGTAAGTAGTGACTTTGTTGAGGAAATCTTCATTTAGCCACTTGCCAGTTTAGTTGTATTTCTTTTGCTAAGCGACCACTTGACTAACCATGATTTGACGTAAGCCTTCTACCCAAGGGTGTATTGATTAAATCAGTGAAGTACCTGCAGTGAGAAAAATAATTTAAATTAAGATTTATTTACTTGCAAGCATGTAAGGGCAATACATTTCATTTACTTTAAAATTCTTGTAGTTAATGGAATGTGGTCCGATTGGTCGGATTGGTCGGAATGTTCGAAAACCTGCGACGATGGTCTCAAATTCAAAGTGAGAAAGTGCAACAAACCAGAACCGCAACATGGTGGCAAGGACTGTGCAGGCAGTCACCGTTTGGTAGCGGATTGCCATAACTGGCGAAGATGCCCAAGTAAGTATAGGCCTATATTTAAACTTCCCATTCTCACATAACTGTACTTCTGATTTTTCGTTATTAGTTGAAAAATTTACAATAATTTACTGAGTTATAAAAATGAGAAATGAGTACAAAAATATTTTAAAGCTTATCGGGCCATCCAGGATAATTATCCCTAAAAAAGAAAGAAACAAAGCTAAATCAAAGAAGAAAAAACAAACAGAGAGAAGAAAAGATTGCAACATCAAGGAAAATAAAGGAACAAGAAGAAACAAAAGAATAACAACAAGTGAATGAATCCTGTTTGGAAATTAAATGGGCTTTCAGCTTTTTTTAAAGTGTTCAAGTATTTACTGTATTGCGCATTATCAGAGAGGAAATTCCAAATATTTACACCTTGTTATCAAATATATTTTTAAGAGGGATCTAGTAGAAAGAAAGAATATACATATTGTGTGACGAGCGAGTTTAGTGGGACTTTACATTAACATGAAGTTTAAAATAGTGTTTGAAAACTGAATGACAATTATTATGTAACCATTTGCATATGAAAATTGCCATAATATGGCCGTTAAGATTGCACAGTGTTCAAACATTAAATTTCGGAATGAGAGGTGTGATGTGATAATAAGGGGGTTTGATCATGATTAGACGTACATATCATTTTTGCTGTAAAAACAGAGGTTGGATTCTTGCACGCCAGACAACATCCAACAATAGGGCAAGTATGGAAGTACAATGGTATCGTAAAGCAAGAGACGAATGTGACGTGGTAATGTACTGCGTAAGCGGATAAGAATACCAGTTTCCTCAGCTACTTTATGACTTACATATATGATGTTATCTGACCAACTTAGATTTTGATCAATGATAACTTCTTGAGACTTGACCAAAGCAGAAACTTTATTTTTAACACAACAAAAGGGAACACATTGTATATCCATAAAAGGTCACCCGGTAATCTGGGAGCAACAATTCATGACGTATATGAGCGTGTTCGAAAATTTCAACAGGTCCTCTGTCATGCTCAGTTACACATGGTTTGCGTATGGACATGCATGACACCTAATACCCCTTTCCGGGCACCTCAAGAAAAGATTAAAACATTGGATTGACACACCAAAACACCTTTAGAAGACTGACGTTTAATTGCATGACGATGTCGATCATCACAGCATGGACTGATGAGAATGACGATGAGGGTTTGCAAGAAGTTGAACCTCAGTAAAACAATAAGAAGGTGAGGTTGAACCGAGTGGCTGTTTAGTGTAGGAATTTCGGCATGTGCATTTTGTTTAACTTCATCCTTATCCTTTATCCTTTTTAAACATTGTCAAATTCAGCCTGAATATTTTCCATCAAGACTGTCTGGTCATGATTTAAGAAGAAGAGATTGTAATCAGCATAAGATATTACGTGTAGTTTATTGCTGACTTTACGCATGCGGATCATTGCAAT
This sequence comes from Stichopus horrens, assembly GCA_009801055.1. Lineage (NCBI taxonomy): Eukaryota > Metazoa > Echinodermata > Holothuroidea > Aspidochirotida > Stichopodidae > Stichopus > Stichopus horrens. The sequence continues at coordinate 8,209 of VJOZ01014135.1, read as the reverse complement.
ATGCAATGAAAAATAACTTACATGACGTCATTATTGTGCTAAAATGTTCCAGAGCCCCTGCTCTGTGCTCAATTATACATGTTTTGTGTATTGACATGCCACCTCATACCCCCTGCAATGCAGTTCAAGACAGCCTGGACGTTGGATTGACATACCTGAACTACTTTACGAGATAGATGTTCACGTGAATCTTCACAGTATGAGGGGATCAAATCTGCCCGAAGCGATTGGGATTTGCAACAAGTTGAACCTCACTAAAACAATAAAGAGGTGAGGTTGGAGGGCCTCTTAAGTTCGTGGAAGAGATACGGCATGAACCCTCCCCCTCCCTTCCCACAGTCCCCCACAAAACAAAACAAAGGGATGTGACGTCGATCCAGGGCATAACCACTTACTAACTAAACCTAAAACATTCTCTCTCCAAGAGTGTATATCATCCTTGCAAGGTGTAATTCTTTTCCCTGTTTTGTGTGTGATTTGAAAAAAAGACGCACAGAATGGAGATTGTGGTCTACCAAGATTTATGTTGTAGGTGTCACTAGATTTATATATCTGTCATCTAGCCTGAGGGTTTAATGATACAAAATTGACCATCCATCCTTTGCTTCATTTGTAGACTTTGCAAGTACATTAAGAGAATATGGACAATTATTAGTTACTTGTCATTGAAAGACCCCACCCAGTGCCGGATCTACTATGTGGTGAGGGGCGGTTGTACCTCCCCCCTAACCCGACCGACTCAGATGGATTATCGACACCTTTTAGCTTTTCACGAAAAAAGGGAAGAAAAAAGATAGAAAAAGATTAAAGAATGAGAACAAAAGAAAGAAAAGGTGAAGAAAATGTGAATTTGAGTACTTAAGCACCCTCCACACACAGGAAAGTAGGATGGTGTTGCCAATTTAAGATTCGTCAGACTTTGTCAAATGAAAACTCCCTAAAAGAGAGGGATCTGCCAGCAGGGCCATGCAGCAGGTGCACACTGTATTTCCGTATCACACCCGCTAATGTCCCCTTATCCATGTCCCAGGCTCAGTTAGAAAACAAATCTAGCTAACCTATGTGAGCGGACGTCGAGTCCCTTGACCTCGATATGGGACTACATATATGTTCATTTGCATTCAAATATTTGCCAAGTGCTTCAAGAATGTATAAAAGAGGAAGAATAATTTATGATTCTTGCATCATCTCAGCCCATCTGATATGTATTAGCATTTTCATAGACCAACTTTTGCTTTGCTCTTAACTTTAGAAATTTCAAATATGACATCCCTCTTTCGAGACTGTGCATATGCAGCTTATAACATCCAGAAAGTGCCGTTTCCGGGAATCTGGGGAGTTTGAAAACCCACAATTTTCTTTTACACTCCGCGCCAACCGATGGCGGCGCCCCGCTTAGAAAGTCCTGTAGCCTGGGGTTCTTATATAGAAAGGATTGTAACAAATGGTTGATTCAAGTCATTTTGCCTCAAACTGTAAGACCTTATTCGTTCAAATGATAGCGTAGTTAGAATCAGAATGGCGTCAAAAAATTCCAAATTTCTCTGTATAGGAACCCTAATAGTCATGTCAACACCAGACCACCCCACCTGTGGCAAGCAGGTGGTATTTCTATTACACAGCGCTCCTCAAAGCCATTTTGGCCTACTCTAACTAAAACTGCCAGCTCCAATCAGTTTTAAGGCAAATATCATTGTTTTTTATTAGTTTTTTGTGATAAGAATGAATCTTACATCGGTAGGAACAAACGACATTTGTCTACCAGGATTAGTGAGCATCTATCTGGCAAATCAGCCATCATGACCACACNNAAGCTCTGTTTCTAAAAGAAGCACATACCTTGCCTTAACACACAATTATGTCACCAAAGATCTTGCTTTTCTCTTTCTGTATTTTGATGTATTTTCTGCACGTGGTAAGGAAGAAGCGGTTTTTCGTAAGCGTTCGTAACAACAATGGATTTAAAGAACATTTTAGTTTTTTTGCTACCGTATTTTATTTTGCCTTTATAAACGTACAACTCTTCCGAAACTATATCTCTTTCTGAAGTCTTTTTTAAGTACTCAAAAGAAAAAAAAACACAATCAATATGATCTACAATTTAGCTTAGGGTAAAATAATTATCATCAATCCAGTTTAATTGCTCACTGCAAAGTCCCTACTTATCATATCATTAATCCTCACTTTGTTGGCTCACTGCAAAGTCGTTCTTCGTGTTCGTGTGTAAAAGTTCTAAGAAGTGTTAAACAGACTTTTTTATATTTTTTTTTTCTTTGAACTGCGATCTACAGTCGACGGTGGATGGTCAGAGTGGGGTCCATGGACACCCTGTGACTCACCGAGGTGTGGAGTCGATGGCAAAAGACTCAGGTCCAGAACTTGTACAAACCCTGCACCCAAATATTATGGAAGGTATTGTGACGGTAATATCGTCGATAAAGAAACTTGTTCTGTATGCCCAGGTACGTGAAGTATAACGGTTTTCCGACTTCTTTACTTACAAACCTCATGTCATCGACATGAGCGGTAAAGGCAGCGGGGAACTAGAGATCAATTGAGACTAAACCATAATGTACCCGAGTCCAAATGGTGTTACCGGGAGGATTCCTGCGGTATATGGTTTGACTTAACACCATTTTAATTTCTCTACATCTGATTGGAGGATCGTTGGTCAAATACAATGCTTGATATCATACCGTGGATTGGTAAATAATTGCCCAAAGTAGTGTATTATTACACGCTAACCCACGGCAGTCAGTCAGCCATTATTGTTTTATGGGGCGTACAAGGACGCTTGCAATATTGGGGATCCTGCATAACATAACTTAGTTTATAGTTCGGCAAGTCATCTTTCCCAACCGAATCACAAAGTTTGAGCACAGTTTGAGGCGTTAAATAATGAAGTTTTCCATTCCAGTGGTTCTAACCTTTTAGACGAGCTCTCGTGATGTAGTTTGTTCCGAGGTAATTGCAAAAGTTACTGATATTTCCATCCCGGACCAATTGTACCTTAGCAGTAATCCTGACAATTGAAGGAGAATTACGACTTACAGTGATGTATCAAACAGAAAGTGGGACCACTTAATTCTCAAAGCCAACTACGTCACGTATTTTTGGATAAACAACACGTGACTTATCTGTCGGTTGCTAGAGGTGTTGGGTTCTGACATTTAAAGTAATTAACATATGTCTCCTGATTGGCTATTTCATCTGTGCATTTTTATATTGTATGTTTAATTTCTTTTGTCATTTAATGTCAGGAGGATTTGGTTTTTGCATAGGTTGCATGAGTAATAAGTACTGCATAGAAGAAAAGTGACGATAAGCATCGATGTTGCAATGTATCTGTATGATTATTTTATTTTTCTAGAATGGACCAAGTGGGGTCGTTGGCGTCCATGCTCAAATGGCTGCAACATCAACAGCGTGCGCAAACGATACAGAACGTGCACAGGGATTGGCAGATGTGAAGGGCCTTGTTTGCAGATGAGCAGTTGCTGGACAATGGACCCATGTCCTGACGAAGGTATATGTTTTTCTTTGCATTTAAATATACTCATAGATAAATTTTTATAAGAAATTTGGAGCAATCTCGTCTCATTTCCCCAGATTTCTGGAGTAACTGTCCATGTACAAATGTCCCCTCAATATTTGTGAGTTTCGCAGTGTTAGACTGACTATCGTTGTGTCGGCCAATATTTACTTATAGCCTTAAACCAGGATCATTGCTTATGTGGAAATTGGATTGAATGGCCTACCAATATTTCAAAACTGCAATGTTTAATCACATTGTCATTCTGAATTAGGCATACTCAGATAAGGTCTCAAAATGAATCTTTCACCTGCAGTACAAAGCAAAACGAAGAAAAAATAAGATCATTATTTACAAAATAGAAATTCCCGGAGATATATTCAATTCAAACCAACATCATACATAGCACCATTTTGCATGTAGTACACTCTAGATAATAAAAAAGAAATGCGTAAAGTCCAAAGCTTGTGATACTTTCTTCAAATGAACTGTAAGTAATATGGGTAATTACTAATAACCATGTGACTTAATACCAGAAATATTTGCCATCGTCTTGAAATGTGGATAAAAAAGCAATATATTAACGTTTCTAAAGCAAACGCATTCTCTTTTCTTTTTCTTTTTGAGTTCTTGACAAATATTTTTTGATGAACATATAGGTCACCGGTGCCTAGAAATTGGTCGGGGGATAGAGGTTGTTTCAACTAATTATGATTGTTACTCCCTTGCGGGGATACTATAGGTGACACCATTGGTTGGCGTCTAAGAAGTGTCTAAGAAAAGGTTGGCTTTTCAAAACAGTCTATCCGTTTCCGTGTCAACCACACAAAAAGTGCTTTTATGCATGACGTTTCGTGACGTCATTTGATTTTGAATGCTAATGAACAAAAAGAGGTGATTTTTAATATCTCAACATTTAGAAACTAGTAAATGATTACAATCATGAACAAAACAAAAAATACTGCTGATGGCCACGGAGATGTGTCCTTAGACAAAATCTCGTGCAATGGCCTATTTTGCCTTTATTGCAATGAATTTTTCCAGAGAAATTACAGCACCAGTGAAGTTCCAACAATTTTTACTATCTGGCGATTAGTTTTTTATTACTTTGCTACAACCGATGATTGTATAGTTAAGTATAAAACTAGTTCTTGTACCGATAACTTTGTAAGTTATAGCCACCTTGATGAGAAAAAAAAAGGTTATGCAATAAAGTATTTTGAAAGGTGTTGAAAACATGAGATGAGTGATGGTTGGCCTGGGAGAGGGTTGTACGAAATGAGATGTCCCTCGCCCACTTGGGAGAAATGTTTCAGCTACTAGGTAACATTAGATGCAATCCAGTGCAGTATCTGGCGTCTTTTGAAGTCAGAATTGTGCTAGACTGAGACATGAAAAATTCAAATGGTATTTCAGAGTTTTCGACTACCATCGCGGCATCGCGTCTACAGTTTAATATGAAAAATTCCAACCGGTATTTTAAAGTAATTGAGAACATTCTCAACTACCAGGTAACCTTAGGCACAATCTGGTGCATTAGTAGGTATCTTTCTATGACAAAAAATAAGCTAGACTGAGATATGAAAATTCCAACTGGTATTTCAGATTTTCCGAATATCAATGGTTCCCCACCCGGTGGCGACGGCCCTGATCAAACATCTACATTACTATTTTCATGGATCACAGACGATGGATCAGGCTCGGGATCAGGCTCGGGATCAGGAAGTGGAGACGGCGATGGGAGTTACATATATGTAAGTATATAGACAAATGTAAGTCATTCATTATACATTCATAACTTGATCCCAAGTTATGACTGACTAATGTACACTCAGAAGTTAAAATGCTTTACAGCTTCTTCGAGAAGTGTAGAGGGGAGTGGGAATATTACATGAAAATACAAACAGGCTCACAGACAATCAGACATGAATAAAGAAAAGGATAAACAGGTATCTTGGACTTGAGTTTACAAACGCTATCAGAGATAACTTTCGTCTCCAAAACAGGGTCAATTAAACACGAAAATACATGCAGAGAAGACTGCTGTTTTCTATTCTTGGAGACTTTCACATTATTTACATGACTGAAGTTTTTGGTTATCTATTGCAACCATAATATATACCCATAATGTAAACCTCTCATTTAAGTATGTACTTTTAAGTTAATTCTCTAAATATTTAAATTTTTATGAACATTATATAAAACATGTGTTTGCATTGTTTATCTCTACACGTAAGTTACCATCAGAGGCAACAAGGTTTCCACCTAGCTTTAGTTGGCTTCTACATTCAACTACGTCAGAGCACCGTAAACTGCTATGCGTTCACATTATGCAGATGTGTATTCACAATGGATTGTGTTTTTGCTTTAACTCGGGAAAAAAAAAGAACTTATATGTGCTGTATAGTAGAATTTCTCTTTCAGTTACTTTCGCAACAGGGAGTTTGCTTAAGATATTAGTGAGCAACAATTAAATGTTATTTAGATGTTATGTCGATCCAAGAATGCTTTTCGTTCTTCTGATGGATATGAAACATAGTTTGCTTACAGTAAACCTGGTATCATGACACACATCACTAATACAAATGTTTCATAAACAACAACATAAAATAAAAATTGTATTCTTTTCCAACTAATGTAGGATAACCTGGAAGAATGCAACGTAGGTGGAGGGGATCCATACAGCTACTGAGAGCCACCTGATACCTCCGTGGAGCCGGGAGTCCCCTATGATTGATATGACCACTCATTAAATTCGACTGCAACCATGATCCAGTCGATCCCGTTGGCCCGGTGGACCCTGTGGGTCCTGTGGGTCCCATCGACCCAGTCATTGACTTCGGTGACCCCCACGTAGTCCCCGATGACAGTTACTCACTCGACTATTATGTGCAAGAGCCATCAGAAGAAGGTTAATCAGACAGTTAAAGTGACAGTAATGATGACGAGGATATCTCACTATCATACGTAGTTTTGCCTAGCTTGAGAGTTATTCCATACGGTACTTGTAATTGCAGATCAGTAAATCATGCTGATATCAAATGTGTCCTGAGGCAAGGTTAGAGCTGATGTGTGTTGCAGCCCTTTGATCCAGCAATATGTTTGAATTTGTTCTCTTTTATCATCTTTTATTTTTGTTTTCTGAAATTATTATTTTTGTCCTTGATTAAAATTAAATCACATTGTTCGCAACTGAGGCCCGGTGCAAATGTCGTTTTATGCGTACCACCTGATAAACTTCGATACACGGCGAAAACTACATCCATAATGACATGGAACCCAATGATGGAGAACTCCATCTCCAAACAAGTTAATATTTTCGGGCTACTACTGTAGTAGATCTCTACCTACTCGCTCAGCAAGTTTTGTGAATATCATCAAGTACGGTACAGATAGTAGCGGTCTCAAGTAGTGGGACTGAATCTTGGAGGAGGCAAAAGGGGGTCCAAGAGAAAAACCAACAGCATCAGTGTGACTAAGCATGTGTCTTGATTGTCTTCCAACGATTATGTGCAGAGTGACTCTGTTTAAGAAAAAATCTCATTGTTTCATTACCTAGTTTTATCCTTAGAATTGTTATTAAATACGCTCTTGGAAATAATTTAGACACGTAACCGATGGCATGTTCAAACGATATCTTTGTTCTATTTTGGCTTTTTCACCCCCATATTGCCCCCCATATTACTTTATCGATGTATGCACCAAGCCATATCAGAAGTTTAGGAATGTAGAAAATGATGGGTTCATGATCTAACAAAGAATTGATTGAAAGTTTGGTTGACAATCCATGATGTTATTCCAGGATCTGGGAGTAGCTCGTTCCATTTCTATGATATTGGGAGGCAGATGGGGGTCTAAGGAACCAGCAACTATCCAACCCTACCCCTTCCCAACCAGTGGTCTGTCTACAGATCTAGAGGAATGAGTATGTGGGGTGAATTCAAAAGACCTATTTTATACCACTGTGAAAAAACTCGTTCTTCATACATGTGCTGTTGGGAGATCTATGTTTTATATGTTTATTTAAACTTTATACGTAGTATAATATTTGCCTACTGAAGCTTAGGTATTTGTTAATCCATTGTGCCATGGAAAAACTTTTGAGGTTTTATCCTTTTCTTCTTTTTGGGGGTGGGGTGTCCTCTTGTAAGAATTTGTATGTTTTGTGAATTAAACCTTTCGCACATTAACATAAAGACCTTTTCCATTCCAACAAGGATTGGTTTTGATGTGTTATATGTAACATTTAAATTTAAAGACATACAAGCAAAGTGATATTCACCACTGAAATCATTTGTAAAGAAAACAGAAAACAAAACGAAAAGGATTTCGTTGACTTTTCATAATTATAAGTGCAACTTTATTCTTGTTTTTCGTTTTGAATTACGTTGACAGCTTTTTTTTCATGCATAGTTCAATTGTAGTTGTTTCCTCGTCGTAACCATGTATGTCTATTACAACATTCCGTAATTCATCCGTGACACTATAAGTTGTCTAATAAGCAAGGGCGGATCCAGCCTCTAGCTCATGGGAGGGGCAGTTTGAAAAGGGGGGCGTCAGCATATCTGAAAATAAAATAATAGTATACTGTCTTTCTTAACACAATAATGAGCCGTATGTGCAAGGCACCATCATAAATTAGGGCGCCCTTGCATTTGGATGGTTGTATGTATGGTT
>VJOZ01014095.1:0-13621 GCA_009801055.1 Stichopus horrens | reverse complement strand
AAGGGCAAAGGAGGGCAAAAGCCAATGAGATACCCTGCAATTCAGACCCTAAGAATCCAATAGAATATTTAACTTACACACAAGGGTGACTATAGGTATAAAACAGCACGTAGATCACAAACAAAGAGTAGGCCTATGTATTAGTACGAGATTAGTGTACGAATACGAGTATTGCGAAGTCTCGAAAGAACTAGTAGTACCAACTTTATTTGCAGAGTACGAGTATAGTTATGAGCACGAGTGCGAGTCTGCATATAGTCCCCTTTGGTTCTTTGCTTGTTTGTTGTTTTTGTTTGTTATTGTTTTGTTTTTCTTTGCGGCATATACGTATAGCTGACTTTTGCCAACTGAAAACCGCAGTGAAGACATCCAGATTGACTTCCATCGATTCCTATATGATGACTTTGCAAATGACGTCACATTTCACTGATGCACTCCGTTTGCACTGTCAACGGCGACTGCTGGTGAGCGAGAATTACCGCACTGATAGATCAAAATTATTTCGTATTGGACGAGAAATATATTGCCATCTACCGTGAATGTGTTCAGTGTACGTGCATTGTTAGACTTGATTCGCGTGTGACACGTTCAGGTATGGATTTTGATGAACAATATGTTTCGATAACTTCCGGTCTGTACGTGAATTTTGTCACTCACTGACTTTGTTACCTGTCATAAGTATCAGTTTTGCGAATAAATATTAGGATCATTGGTTATACTGATACAGGCGTACAGTACTGGTTAGGACTACTACTAGTACTAGTGATTCGTTACACTACAGTTATGCTACCTTTTGTAAGTTGTGTCGCACATGCGAATGTCTTCGAAGAATGAAGCATAAAGTACACTAACTCTGTGTTTCTGTACCATAGACAAATGATGTATTTTTAACTCTGTCACAATTGATTCAAGACCATACAAATTAGGACAAGTCAACTAGATTACACTATAGTAGGCATATGGGGGTGCAGCTGCCATAGCAATTAGCATTTGAACTGTTACATTAAATATATTGATAATGATATTGATAATGTTCACTTGGACGAACCAGTAAAGTATTTTCAGTTGGCCATGTCAACCCTGTGGTCATTGGTACAGTACTAGGCTACAATGAGAAGTATGTTAACCATATGCCAAAAAATTGCATGAAAGTAGATGTGAACCTATTTTACTTCCTCTTTCTGGAAATGGTGATACATCCACCGATCGGACATTCTTCACCAGCCTCGTGACTACTGCAGTTTGGTGGGGCCCTACTATCCTTGAACACAAATTCTGTGTATATCAAAAAACAATTCTCAATAAAGCATCCCACTCCAGCCAGAAATGGCACATCCCTGACTTCCCTGTTAATTACTACTGGCAAAGAAAAGTAGCGATCTACTACGTGGGCGTGTCAAATGCCCCTAGCCTAACCTAAAATTCACAAATCTCAACTTTAAGAAGTATAGGTTTGGCAGATTGAAATAGTGAAGCATGCCACCACTTTTGTCATTTCTACACTAAGTCTACAGTAGGCACACTCGACGTATACTTTGGAAACAGCTAATTTTGTTTTGGGTTGTTGTAAAGAAGGTGATCCAACTTTTCATTTAATGAATACATCTTCATTTAAGACAATACTAATTCAGAACAACTGATTGTAACAGTACCTGATTCATCTGTCTTTTGTAGGTGAATTTAACTGTCACAAACTTGGAATGATACTGTATCTACATTTCCTTGTTCTGTATATTCATGGGTCCATGACATTGTGCAAAGATAGGCTACTACATTTTAAAGTTTTGCCCTGCAAAATTTACTATTGTCTCTAGGCTGAAAAGAAGATAGAAACAAACTTATTTTCCTATACAGTGATTGTGTTCCGTGCCAACTGTTGTGCCCACTTTTCCCCTTGAACAGTGAAGTGCACTGTACTGTACACTGAATTCATTGGCATACTTTTTAGTGCTTTCACACCTAATCTGGGTATCGGAATGGCATTTTACTAACTGGATCCAAAATTACTTCTCGATTCCTTCATAAAGTGAAAAATGACACAACGGCTATGTGAACACACTATGTCATTTTGTCAAATTTTGCGCACTGTACACAGCAAATGGCTCAAAATGAAGGAGAATAGGTGGTTCTTTTCATGAGAATGTGTAGGCGAGTTAATACTAGTGAGATTCCTACACACAAACGTGATGTAAGGCACTGTGGAAATACCTATGTTAACAATAAAGCCGCCATTTTGGTCGATGCCCAACAGGTACAAGAAGAAATTATCCGATTCTGAATTTTAGGAATTAGTGAAAACAGTAGTACTTTTCCATGTATGGCAAAAGATATCATGCAAATGCTACAGTGCAGGTAATACTGAAGTCCTGTCTTGCACACATCATCATCATTAGCTATATACACTAAAAACATGTACAGTTTTGTACATGAATACAAGATACGACCGGTCATTGAGCAGCGCCTGAAAGGTTTGCCTAAGAAACTCCTGAATTCTTGCCTTATCCTTAACTTAACCTGTTTTCATTACCCAAGGGCATTTTAAAAACCTTCCCTGATCGGTTGAATACTCACTGTACGATAGCTTGTTTGAAATGAAACGTCAGTCAAGAATGGAAAGCCTCAGAGCAAATCAACTGCACAATGTGATGATGGACCCTAGTCCTCTAATAGTACATTGCATCATGAAAGGTGAATTTCTCCTTGAAAATTTGCTTCTCTCATTCGTTAGTTTTGCTTCAAAAAATGACAAAGTTTAAACAGGAGACGAGGGTCAGTCATCATGATGTCAGTCTTCTCTGGGGTGTTCTGTTTTTCTGTCAGAGCTGTACCATAGCAGCTCATGGTGTGTACAGTATATGCCTGTCAGGGATTAACTAACCTTAATTGCAGTGTACACAGGTCTCTTGAAGTTTGTTCACATCAAAGACTTCTTTTGACTCGTTGATGATGAGAAATGACTTAAAACAAAATTGGCAAATTTCATCTTTTACCTACAGATGAAAATGTCCTGGGATGCTATTACAAATGTTTGTGTTTTGGAAGATAAGACAAGAGTACCATCTGGCTATGAAGTAGTGAGTATATTGGTTACTAGCTCATCATTTTTACAATCAGTAGGCTATGATTGAATCTTTTTTTTTTTTTTCAAAATAATGTTTTCATTCAATTTCATTCAAGAAAGAACATTCCACGTACAGTATTTCTTATCGTCCATTCATCTTGGAAAGGTCGAAATTAATCTCCATCATATTGGGCATTGCTTCTTACTGTACTTGGTTTCCCAGATTTGGATTTGCAGTGTGCTTGGGGTTGCATGAAACCATTCCATGAGTGGAGTTACAAACTCAGTTTGGACATTTTCAAAAACTTATGTATTCCAGGAAATTTGACAAAGGAAAATATAGCCCATATCAATCATTTATGTACATGTGTACATTTAATTTTGAACCATCTGTTGGATGCACTGTATTTAATTAGCTGGAAAAGAGCAATGTTGAGGGATGTTGGAGCAGTCAAGCTGATATCACTGAACCAAGACTAAGAGATTCAAAGTCAATAAGGCTTGAATGCACTTCCTGCATACTATGACCTAATTACTCTTGACCTGAAACATTGATGCGGTCCTACTGTATATATACTGCACATGCTGCATTCAAAAATGTGATACACTAGGCCTACAAGTACCGTACAGATTGCTGGCACTTCATTAACATATTGCACTACAGCTGCCAACCAGTCCAACTACAGTTGGTCGTGCAGATTTGTAAAACTTGTTTAGATTAACGCTATCTGTCCTGATTCATTGGAATTGTCCTGTTTTTTTTAAGTGAACATTCAGGCCAGCCCAGTATAATGTAATAGGAATTACCTTACTTTGTCCAATAACGAATACTCTACTGTTATATATTCTGTTAAATGGTTTTTTTGTGTGCAGTAAGGATTCATTTGATTTAATATCTGCGTCACATTTTGAGCACTTCCCTTCAGTGAAATATTTACAGTCACTGTACCCCCCCTTCAAAAATAAGAGGAAAGGGAAAAAACCAAACAAAATAGGATAATATTTGCCAAGTATAATTTTTGTCATGAAATTTTCTTCATGCGCTACCAACTGTAGGCCTTGTGCTCCCTTTGCATGAACTGTCTTGGTCAGTTTTGTTCTAAAAATGATACAGTATATGCAGTCAAACATTCTTGTAGATGTCAAATATTTTTATTGATTTGCAGGTATGCTTCCAAGTATTTATTTTATAGCCAGTCTGCAGAATGTGGCTTGTGGAGTGTGGAGAACATTTCTGAAGTATCCACGTAGAGTATTAGGCAAACAAATGTAAATAAAATCAGCTTCAAGTACTGTTTTGTACCATTTGCCCTCTAGGCATGTACTGAAATCTAAATTTTAGCCAAGGGGATTGGAACCCACCCCCTACCTCTCTTGAGATCTCACTCTTTGCAAGTTCACAGCTTCACCTTTGAGAAAGTGTCGTATTTGAAGACTCTGATACACTCAGAGGGGGTCTCATAATTATAGTTGCACTTTGATGGTGGTACTGAAAGGGGATCGCCACAAAAATCAGGGAATCCCTTCAGTAATTCACAGTAGGATGGATAACAATTGTATGCTCCGTTTTTTTTCTGTAGATAACTTCAACAACCGATAACACCGATGCTGATTTATGGAAAGACAAGAAGAAGAAAACTCGATATTTGGCTTTCACGAGGAACAGATCACCAGTGAGTCAACCACATTGTCACATTCAGATTTTTCATCGAAAAACCATCTAGATGAGGTCACAGTCCAATGCACTGAACTTGAATGTCCATGTATGTAATGTCATGCATACACAGTAGAGATGAACGGAGAAATAGAGCTTGAGGCACCAAGGAAAAGATTTCTTCCAATAATTATGAACAAGATATTTAATATTTATATATTATATATATATTTAATTTGAACCTTGAAAAGTAGCATAGGGGATGGGAACTGTGTTCAAGTGCCTCGTCTAGAACTGAACAATTTTTAAAGCATCGAAACATTCATGATCAAAATGGTTCCACTGTCCCTGGACCCTAGAGCAAAACTACAAAAAGGTAATTTTTTGGCTGCAAGGTACAGTAGTATTGATCAGCTTACAATGTATGTGCAATTTTTGTACTGCTGTTGAATTAATAAAGATGATGTAAGTTAGTGTTTAATTAATACAGTACAGTACATATCATATGAGAATAATTTCCTCAAGATTGTAGTGTAAAATCTTTTCCTGAAATTTGAATGGGTAGAGTAGATGTCCCCCAGTGGTGTTGCATGTGCACTTGTGGTGGGCAAAGTGGCTTGGTGTTGCATGCAAAATTAGTGGGAGAATATTGGAAAGTTTAACATTCTTTACACATGCTGACAATCATTACTTTGTCTCAAAAATAGGTAAATTTGTGACTTTCCGTAGTCTTATTTTAAAACAAGTTGCCCAATTTTGCATCTGATCCCCTGTCTAAAACAAAATTTTTTCAAAGGGGACACCCTCTCTCTATGATGGCAATCACAGGTACAGTACATCATATCAAAAACATTCAGCCATGTGGCACTGCAGCCAAATTTAGCCAATTAAAGAAGTCTGGTGTAGAGAACGCTGTCTGATAGATGTTTGACACTATGCCGGAATTCAGATCAGTCCATTACATGAAAAGCCTGGTATAATGTCATAGATAGAGCTGGATATGCCTTAGAAATTTTCCAATTATGTTCAAGACTTGATGAAAATGCAGCAACTGTAAGTCAAAGGATACATTACCTATGTCATACACCTTTAGGTTAAGGTTCCTTATAGCTTCACAAATATTTCCTTTGGTAGACCTAGTTGTTTGCTTTGAAATTTCTTCTGAGGTCGTTAAGCATTTCTTTTGCCAATTGCTGGTAGTATAATTTTGTGGATGAGAAAGTGACAGAAGTATATGTGGGGGGTTATTGAGGTTACTCAATACCCAAGTGGCTTTTCCCGTTCCTGCTCATGTGCATTGTCGGCTACATTTAAATACAGCCATCATGTTTGGATTGATGCTCTTTCAGAATCTAATGTAATGAAAGTGTCTCCAGTTTAAACTGATAGGTGCTAATCTTGCCATCACATTGAAGTGGTCTTTACTTTTGTGTATCAAAATCACCGCTTGTTGTACAGAAACAGTAGCTTTATGTTAGAAGCTTCATACCTTACCAACCACACAAAAGAGTAGTGAAGCATCCTCACAAGGAAGCAATCTGTGCAGTTAATGCAAGCACCGTAATTTTAAGACAAATCCTATCTCATCGCTCTAGAAAAGTTCACCTGTTGAGGTTTTTTAATGACTTCTTCACTGAATACATTACTTGCAGGATGGAACAGACAATGTTCTTGCAGATATTACTGTCGTCAAAGAAGATCAACTCACGCCAGCCGGGTACTCATGTATATCACACACACATGACTCAAGTAAGTACAGAAAGAGTTCTCTCCGACAACATTGGAGATATCAGACTCTCCCTGTTTAAGTGCAAGAGGTTAGTTGCAGTTCAAGTCTTTATTTTTTTTTTTCAAAGAATGCTTTGGCTTCTATCAGTCAAGGCTGTCAAGTTTCCATATAAATTCCTTAACTTGCTCCTCCTCTGTTGAACATAGTTTAGAGAATCAATCAGTATTTATGGTAAAATTAACTTTGATGACTTAGCCAGGGTTCCTGCAGTCATGAAGAACCTGGAAGTTATAAAAATTGGAAAAATATCTCAAGGACTGGTAGAGTGTTGAAATTTAGGGATATTGTTTAAAGTCCTGGAAAAGTGATGGAAATTTTCACAAAGGAACACTGTTTACGTACTGTAATACCAGAATGTATTCTCTCTTGTAGTATCAAAAATTATTATTCTCTTCACCTCATATTGCTTTAGCTTTTGCTGTTATAGGTGAAAACTTTATGTGTAGATGTTTGGAACAAGGTCACTAAAATTCGTTATTTGGTTCTGGAAAAGTCATGAAAATTTGATTTCCTAGCAAGTGCAGGAATCCTGCCCAGAAGTGGACAAAACATCAGGTTTTCTTTAAGTTTGGGTTTTGTTGAAATTTACTTGAAGTAAAGAGAATTCACTTGAAAACAGTGCACTGTATCATCCAATTTCATTGAACTTTCAAAGCAATCAATGACCAAATTTTGCTTACATCACTCAACTTATCAGATGGGGAAAATGTTGAGCTGTCATTGAAACAGTCACAGTAAGTTCAACTGAAAGTCACCAGTAAAGTGTGCCATCATGAGTCATATTTGAGAAGATGATTTTGGCAGAACTCTAATGTGTCAGTAACTTCACCCCAAATCGTGAGCTGAGAACTATTGCCTGAGAACATACGGTATGGGCCAAGGGGAAGAAAGTTTTCACATGTACAGTATCCAGCTACAATAGAGTGGGTGATATCATCAAAGTGTACAAAATGAAAGGGACCTTCAAAATGGAAACCAAAATTTTTGGAGCACTGGGAGAAGATAATGTTAACATGTTAATCATGAACATTACCTTTTCTCAGGGTTTGTTTTCAATGAAAATATGGTTATTTTCAAGCCAAATTTTCCTTTGATTTTGTCTTTTTCATTAAAATCTCACTGTGTATGGATGAGCAACCGCACAACTATTCATCGCTTGCATTAATCCCCCTTGGAGAGTGCATTATCCTCAGTTAAAGCGCAGTCCACTGTTGATTAACCTTTAATTACACATGTGTGCAATCCACCGTGTGGTCCACTGATTGTTTACCTTCAATTACACTATGTGTGCTGCAGTGTCATACAATGTACATTTGGCTGCAGGACATCAGCCCCCTTAAACTCTTTGTGTTCAGTTGCTAAGCTTAAAATCTTAAAATATCTTCTGAAAAATGTGTGTGGAGGTTTGTGGTCATTAATGTACAGGTCTACAGTACAACATATGGCTGAGCTTGAGACTCACCAACAGATAAACTAAGACTCATTCCTGCATCACAGTGAAGTGCCTGTGTGGACCTACAGTATGACACTCTCGTCCCAGGTGGTGACAGGCACAGCATACACTTATGCTGCTACATTCTTATCGCTGCTAATGTTTCTTTTGGGGAAATGGTTTTTTTGGGGAACTTGCATTTAAAGTCACAGAGCACACATGGGATATGTCCAATAGTACTTTTATGGAGTGTATTGATCTTTGCAACTTAAGTTGATGTAGACATGTCTTAAAATCCTTCTATTTCATGTCTGAAATCAGGAAAGGTACTGCTGGAAGTTTCCAGTTTTTCATCTCATGATCATTTTGGACATTTCAGTTTGAATAAAAAATGGGTTGGTTTCTGAACACCTGAGCAGTTTCAGCTGAAATAGTAATCCTGTACAATACATCCAAGAGTTTGTCAAGCATGTGGTCCATCTGAATAAACCATAAGAGAGGGAAAACACTTTAATATTTGCCTTATCTTTTTTTTCATTTTTCATGTAGTTGTTGCAAAATGACTCTTACATTTGACACGCTAAGATGATAACTTCTTGATCTCTTTCAGATGAGCCAGTGCTAAAGAGAAAGTCGGTGATAATTCGTCTGGTGAATAGGGCAACTACAAATGAAGCTGTCACAGATATTTACATCACGTCGGGAAAAGCTCGAAGCAAGCCAGTAGAATCTACAGCTCGTTCATGGTGAGTGGGTATAACTGCTTTCAAAGTATGGCAGGCGCTACTTTTTTTTTTACCAAAATACAAGTTTAGATTGACTAAAGAGTCAAGGGTGGGGGAGGCTAGAAGTATTTGACTACTGGCTCACATTGTGGGATCAGGTTTGTAAGAAGTGGTGCATAGGTAAGACTCCAAAAGTCTCGTAAGAGAGCAAGTTGTGTTTAAAAATAAGATCTGATAATGTGGGGGATAGTATACTGCAAATTTATGTGAATTGCCTGCTTTGAGGTCAATTAAATGGGATCCTGATTGGGTCTGAAGAGGAAATCTTAGGGAAGTTTGTGAAAATTCTTGCATGCAGTAAACCCCATTGGCACACACCTGTAGTTTAGTTCCTAAAAGAAAATTGCATGATGTTGCTATCTCACCAGTGCTGGCTACCGTTATCTGTTTCAACAGTCAGTGCCTTGGGTAGTGGTGCATGGTTGGCTAGATTCTCAGTGCCTGCTGTCAAGCCATCATCGTGGGGGCACCATCCCTGTGTAATATTTATGCAGTAAATTTTATTCAGGCCTCAAAGGGTGGTTATTTTATGACACTTACAGTATGACCATAGAAGTGCGAATGCAGCCTGTGCCATATAAATTACAAATTCACTATGGGTGACTACCAACGTAATAATTTTGAATCAAATTTGCTGTCTTTGCTGTCTTTTTTTTTTTCACACGGGCAGTTCATATTTGAATTTGAAGAAGTCTCATTGGAGGCGCTAGACTTGTATGAGAGTGTGACTGTTCGTAAGGGAAGCCTCACAAATCTAACCCTAGATCATCATAGCACATTAAGCTTCACACTGCTTCTCATTTATGCAGCGTGCATATCCCTCATGCGGCAGTGCTGCCTGCATCCTACACACAGTCTCTGTGAGGCCGGGAAATATGTGCACTGGAGAATGACTTCATTACTCTCTGGTTGCTATTGTTATTACAATGGGTAACAACAACTTGCTCTGAGATGATCTTGAATTACATTTCGGAGGGCTTCTCTGAAGTGTAATGTTACAGCAGGCTCACAAAGTGCAGAGAGAGATCATTCGACTGGGGTATGAAGATGAGTGTATGACATTTGTGCAATGTTTGTGTGGGCAGAATCCATGTGTGTAATAATGGCAATGATGCCATATTATATAGCACACATATCCAGCTAGTATCTGCTCAAGGCACTGTGCTACACCACTATTCACTGAAAGCAGTTAGTGTATTCACTCTGATACTCATGGAAAGTACTGCATATGGCTGCTATTGAGATGCCAGCTGTACTCACCACCCTGCCCCCCCTCCCCCCATGAAGTTTCCAATAAACACCTGGGTGGAGAGAACCAAGTTGATAAACACCTTGCCTAAGAATACAACAGTACATAGATTTGAACACTTAACAACTTGATTAGGAGTCATATGCCCTAGCCCACACCACACTCTGTGGCACTCTCTCTTGTTACAATTGCAACTTCATTTTAGTTTATTTTACATCACCGACAAAATGCATTATTGCAAGTCACTGGATTGTTATTTTTATGATAGCAGTGTATTTCAATCATGAAAACATTTAATGTTTAAAGTGTCTAATAACAGTAAAATGTAAACTGATTCTGTTCCGTTGGATGGTTGCAGTCAATACGATTGCAACAGTATCATTCTTTGTCAAGAACGTTTTTGCAATTTTTGTATTTTAGTCTCCTTTATTGCAAAACATAAATTACAGTGATCATTATTAATTAATGCAATCCTGTGTGATTTAAGGTTATTTTGTCTAATGTGTGTCTTGTACCGTATTCTTAATTCCTACATGTGCTGTCTTCCATTCTTCGCAGGGATCTGAAAGACTTAGCTCTGTATCTGAGGTATGGCACAGTAATACAAACACGTGTCAATAATGCAGTGAATGCAGCCAATTTGCCATACCAGTATCCAGCTAGAACCAGCAGCATGGAGTAAGTTGAAATGTTGCCATGTGAGACGCCACATGCTTAAGTTTATCTTCTGCAGTAATTCCGATCAGGGACCATATGACCAATTTGCAGTCACTGACATTTTGCTAAGCCCTGCAATTCGAGAGGGTCTACCTCATGCCTGTATTATTTACTTGACTTCTCACAAGTTTGCCTTTCTTACTATAAATAATGTACTCCCACCTATTGTGGCTAGAACACAGGTTAACTTTAACACCGCTACTAGTGCCATCCAGTCTAGCACTGCCACTGTGCCCGATCGCCGACTGCCATCTCAGATGCTGAGATAGTCTCAAATTATCTCAGCATTGTATGGCATGTCGCTCTTAGCACTCTTAACTGACTTACCCAGAACATGGGTTGAAAGTTAGAAATGGCAGTACAGAGCAATTTACAGTACCTCATGAAGTAAGTGAGAATTGAAGAAGGGGAGGATGATGACAGTGGGAACATTGTTGGTGAAAGAATAAGTAAAGGAGTGCCATGATTGGGTTTTTTTTTTCTAAATCCACATTGTGTCCCCATTAGCCTGTCTTTGTCAGTTTAAAAGACAATTTTAGTCTGACTCTCTCTTTTGAGATGAGAACAGGTATATGTCATCAACATTCACATTTAGTTTCTTAAAATACATCTCGAGCATGAATAACCTTCTGACTGTTTGTAGGAGACAAAAAGTCCTTTAGTTCATTTTTTTATTTTGTCAACCCCATAAAACAGCCATTTGTTAAAAAATCACTGCATTAGTTTTTCTCTTTGAAAGCAAACTCTTTCTGTCAGACACATATGCTAATGAAGCACTTTACATTAGTGTTACCATTGGAACCAAAACTCCTGTTGGTACCTGCAAATGCAAACTGCCATCGTGTGTAATAAGACATGACTTCGCCAGAGGGCATAGCAAAGGGCTTGTTGTATCTCACATATCCAGCAAGCTTTGAATCAAGATACTATAAAAGTGTCTGAACTAGTGACTCTAGTGGAAGTGTATGTCATGTATAACAGATCAGACATTTGTGTTTGTAGTATACATGTATTCAAAATTTGTTTGTTTCAAGAAGTGAACTGCTGAGTCACACCTCACTGCTTTTGAAATGTTTGCAAGAAAAATTTGCGCACAAGTTTAGGGTTTGGGTTAGACTTTGTACATGTTGCAGATAATTGATGCAGGCTTTCCTTGCCAACTATGGTAACTAACATAACATAAAACTGCTGTTAATGCAAAATCTCTGTTGTTTTGAAAGAAGGATAAACTTTTTAGACCCCAATAAAGGGTTTTTTATTTAACATTTACTTACATAGACACTACTGAAATAATTCACGGTTCCTCTGTAAATGTTGTTTGTTTTTCAAAGCCACATGGGAGTATCGCTTCTTATTCACATCATATTACATGATGTGTGATTCTGTTGATCGTAAAAACATTCGAAACATAATCAAAACTTGACCTGACTTTGAGAGATTTGTCAGACCTCGCCCCTGCTGATCAACCATTACTTTCCCATTGCTCCCCTCAGTGCTACCACCGAGCAACTACCACCACCTTTACCTCGGCAGTCAAATTTGACCCGGCAGGCCACCATGAGATCCCCCGAGCAGATAGCACACATGTCAGGTAATTTATTAATGTATATATTCATATATCCTCAAGTACGGAATGATCGTCATGGCAAAACCTCTCAGAATTATCTGTCTGTGCACCGATGATAACGATGTTGCTGGAATGCGGTGCCGTTTTCCGTCTTTCATATGCCCTTGGAGCTGGTTAAACTTCTTTTACAGTGTTTGGAATATCTAATCCCTGAGATATTTTTAAGTTCTACCAAATTTTTCTGTAATAGTGGTTGATCTTAGATGAGATTCTTAAAGCTGCACCAACATAAGACAAAGTCAAATGTAGCTCCATGGTATGAAATGTATGATCATTCACTTTAAGCAGAAGTCTGACTTTGAAAGACTTTACCCAAGTAGGAAGAGGTTTCAAACACTTAAAGGAAGCAAACATGCTCTCTTTGAAGTTTTTTTTTTTTTTTACATGCAGTGACCGTTTCGCATTCTGTAACAGTTGTTTTTAGTCCATGCCACTGTATGCTGTGCAATAATCAGGACATGGCACACCATGCATGTAAGAAAATATCCTTTAGCAGGGCTGTTTTAGTTGCTAAGGAAAATAATTTAATCATGTTGTTTTAAGATTGGCTCATTCTGTCTAGTCTTTTTGCAAGATAGCCTTTATAATATCAAAAACCATTGAAGCTGCATGGTTGCAGTCATTCACCCTGAAGATGGCTTGTTGGTAAAGTCAACAGCTGCTTTGTAACATTCCTTGCTTGTTTCTCATTAACTATGATGTTTTTGTTTTCTTATAATGTTTGTTCATAGAAGAAATGCTAGGAGGAAATGTCCGACCAATAATGTTGCATCTTCATCCCCCCCAAAAAACGTTACAGACTTGTGATATAACTTGGTAAACAATCCATACTTTTTCATTTCAGTGCTTCAAGCAAGTGTTGAATTCCCCAAAGACAAACTGGTCAGATTCTAGAAATGTTGGTCTTCACTGCATAAACCAAACACTTTTGCTTTGTTTTCTTTCCTTAAAGGGCAAACATTTTAAACAAAATCACCTGCTTCTTTCTTTCCAGGTCTTGATGATGTACCCTTCGAATTAAACCCCTTACTTCTTGCCATGGAAAATCCAAGCATGGTAAGGCACAGACAAAAATTTGGTTACAAGACAATTTAATGTGAAATTAACTTGACGGTGATCCTCATGCAAACCATTGATATCAGTTATTCCAGCCTCTCTTCAAGAGTTTAGAGCCAGTGCTGGGTGACAGGATACAATGTAAAGCTTGAAAGTGGGAATATGAGTTAAAAAAAATTGTCAGAGAGAGTCAAATTCTGCAAAATATGTAATAGTCACTACCAAAGAACATTGTTTAAACCCTATTTTTG
>VJOZ01014064.1:0-12456 GCA_009801055.1 Stichopus horrens | reverse complement strand
ATCATATATATCTATCATATATATGTATAATTTTGAAAAATGATCCTATTAATAAGCATCGTAATTTTGTGCAGATTGGTGAGGAGATGGTAGGAAAACTATCCGCTTTGCCCAAGATGGACCACATCCCACTTTGCCAGAATACTCTGGCCCTTACCATCAAAGGACTCTCTCAGACATCGTTTGGTGACTTCTTTAAAGATGATGATAAATGTCATCTTCTAAGACATAACTACGAGATCGTAAGTATAGTCATTACGATTACAGATCTGAGTAAGACTACTTTCTAAAAACTAATTCATAGCAGAACAGAATATCCGTCGACTCTTTCACTTTCATAGTATGTTCATTACCACTCGATAAGAGTTGCTGAAAAGAACTCCAGTTCTGTTGTACTTAAAGGAAAACCGGACAAGCTAGGAACCAAACTATTTTTTTCTGTGTGAAACCAACCAATGGATGTTTCCAAACACCCAATGGGCGTATTTCGACTGTGTCCGACGTATATGCTGTATACAGATTACTGTGTCAGAACAAGACTTTTCTGATAGTCTGATAGATAACTGCTACCGCTTTTCGTAATAAATGTAGGTATCTGAACGCAACGTATTAAGTCATTAATTTGATGCAGTGGTTTGCTCTTCCGGAAGTGTCTCTTTTCTTTTAACTTTTTAAACATTCAGTGCTGGAGTGAGATGGAGTCAAGATTAGATGGTGCAATACCAATCGAAGGGAGCGAGAGGCAGCTTAAGTTTCATGAAGGTAGCTACTTAAGCATCAATGCCGAAGATAGTGTATATGTTACATTTCTTAAAGACCTAATAAGATCATATATGTGTATATGTTTATTCTGGAACATTTACAGATTTGACTAAGTAACATGGTAATATGATACAATTGCTCTCTGGATTGGTTTCAATGTATATATGTAACAATTGATTGTCTGATGAAAGAAATCGATCAAGTATATCGTTCTATTACGTTGGGTTAAGTAAAAATGTGCTGAAACAGTCACCTTTCGAATATTTACATCGTGTCTTCCCAAAGTATAATCAGCGTAGGTTGTTATCCCAAATGAAACTCTTGTATAGGTTACAACTGTGGCTATTCCCTTGATGTATTTCTATGTTTGTGCCATACTGTATATGCTATTTCAAGAACGCACATGAACATTCTCTATCAAAGCTCTGGGGAACATAAGACGTATTGTGAGGGAAATCATCCAAAGCAGGAAAGATAATCCACCCAAACCTCACGAGAGAGCATTCATCGATGTACTCATGGAACACTCAGAGATTTACAACGAATCAAAGTTACTGGCAGAGGCAACCACGTACATGATAGGAGGCTTTCATACCTCAGGAAATTGTGAGTGTTACGCTTATGTGAAAATTGGTCTGCGCTAGCACTGTGTTTGTACTCCATGTTTCCCATGGTTTTATAAACTTGATGTGAAATTAACATTGATAACATATGCCTCCAAAAAAATTAAGCCTTCTACATGTCCCTTTTTAAGACAAAGAGAATACAGTCAAACTGTATGATTTAAGTGAGCAAGAAGGAAGACGATCTCACCAAACAAAATAACAGTGAAAAGTTTCAAAAAACAATGAAAAGTAGTGGTAAGGTTATGTTTTCCCTAGGTATGATAATCTAAAAGGAATCCAACTGAGGTACAAAGATGATCACTCTTGAGACGCTTTATGATTAAAAGAAAACAAACGTCTGTACTGTATTAAGGCAACATTTCCGTTGAAGATACCTTCAAATGTACAACTTTCTTTTACTTTCATGGGGGTGGCTTTTTGTGACACAATTGACCATTTCTCCGTCGGATTTCTTATTTCATTTGTGACAATGGTCGAATATTAACAACCTCGTGTACACAATATCTCAGGGAGTTAAATTGTACAAACTTTAATGATGGGATTTTCAGACCCTTCATGTACATGACAACTGATCGAAATGAAAATAGCCTGCGGCTGCAAACCTTGCCCTCTCAACAACATATTTATTTAGGGAGCACGGCACAAAACAAACTCTGTCATAATATAAAATATATAGGGAGAAAACCATGTGACTGTTTGATATCTACTTAGTGGTGTTATTGTTACCTATTTGTGTGAAACAGGTCGGATGTGAGGTGACAAAAGACCTGATGTGATAAGGTTGGTGACAATATATACCAGTCTTTTCTTTTGTTTACAAGAAGCATAAAAGACAGGATTTTATTGACAACGGTTCAACAACGATAACCCTGCGGGGGCTTCATGACAGGGTATTCACATCATCTGCGTCAACATCGTTTTCGGAGAGCACGATAGATTGTTTGTCAGAATTGATCTACATTAAATGTCATATATTATGACGTCTCCTGCTCGAAATGTTGCAAATATAATACCTCTATACTCTTTGATTGTCAAATTGAAGTCAAAGTTGGATAGGTTATACCGATTGTTGGATAAGGAATCAAGTTTTATGAGTATAATTTTTCGATCTATATGTTTTCAAAATACCTGGGCTTCCCTGTGGGAGATCTGTGGTTTAGCGCAGTAATAAATCGTTGATTAACAAAGTTAGTCTTGCTTCGTTACCTTTGTCTCATAAATGTGTCTTTCCTAAAAGCCACACAGGTATACAACAAACTGTAATTGCTAAGATGTGATTTCCTCTGCAGTGCTCGCTTGGGCGATTTATTATCTCACTCAGAATCAGGATGTCCAAGATAAACTGTACGAAGAAATCCTGAAAGTGGTAGGACCTAAGGAATCTATAAGTCCAGAGGACATTTCGCAGTTCCGGTAAGTTAACAGTGGGCATTGAGTTGTGTTCATCTCATGACGGTATCTCTGAAATGTAGCAGGCTTTAGTGGAAACAGACAAAATTTTGCCAAAAAGTGTTGAGTATTACTCCAAAGTTAGGACATCACATTTTCTAATTTATTGTTTGCTCTACTTCGACAGAAGACTGAAAATTGTAAACACCGAGCCGGCAAGTGTCAAATTTATCATTAGTCTAATTAGTCAAATTCGTCATTAGTCACTTAGTCATAATGAAAGCTAAACACACTTTTGTAACAATTAAATATTTATTCGTTGTTGTAGTCTACTCGTTGAACGGTAAAATGCGATTTATTCAGGAAGGCGTATATGCAAACATTATTGTACAGTATTAACAGGGTGGGATACATTATTCTCATCACAACTAGATCCGATCATCATAACTAGGTCCTCTAAAGCAACAAAAGTGCAAGATGTCGATGTTACCCTTGGTGGATATTTGGTTCCTAAAGGAGTAAGTAAAAGCTTATAAGTCAACTATTTTGTTTTAATTAAGAAATTAATAAGGTGCATTTTTTATATTTAAAGATAATGTCTCTTGCTTTGATATCTTTTTTTAATATTCTGCTAGATATACGATAACCAGTGATTAACCATTTATAAACAATGCCAACTTTTTTATAGTTGTCTGTTGGATGTGTAATTAAATGATCTTTTTAGTTTGATCACAGTATCTACTTAGACATTATGATGTAACCCTTTTAAGTGCTTGAATGGGTGGGAAGAAAAATTAAAGTTGTGTGACTAGGAGATATCTTTGCAAGGAACTACAACCTTGAAACAGATGCTATGGGGAATTTAATGAGACTCTTGCAAATATCCTGCACTTAAGACTGCAGAAACATACGCAGTTTCAAAAACCTCGTCTTGCATAGTTGTTTTGAAAATATCGGTAAGTCGATGTGGCAGTTCCTGTTTGGATTCACAGTCTGGTGCGTTATTTTCAATTTGCAGAAGTATGCCAATGTACTGATTTTGTGGAACTTAATATCTAAATTCTACAATCTTGGACTAATCATGTTGTTAGAACCCACTCCCCTTGAATGTTGGCTACCGGAGTCCAGTTTACTCGTCCAGTTTACGTCACCCCTTTCTTGGAAAGTACATGTACATCCTTGGAACTGAGACACAAGGTGATAAGAGTGAAGTGTAGCAACTGTTTTGAGTAAGTCTGTAGGTCTCAGTTGTTTAAAACAAACGTATTTATGAACCATTGCATAGGAAAACGTAGTTTGAAATGTAGTATTTGGTGGGTACTTAAGATGAAAAGTATTAGGTCAAGTGTCCTACTTAACAATATATAAATGCTAGGATTTACCCAGATAAATGAAACATACATATACAGGAGCAATTACGGCATGGTATTTCATTGATTCTTCGGATGCAGACTCCTGTTATTACAGCTTTGGGTGTGTTGTTGCAGGACGAGAGACTTTGGCCAAATCCACAAAAGTAAGTTAAATAAATACAATATTTCGAGTAATATTTCAGCATTAATCGTTTGTTAATTGCATATCCAATGGTAGGTCACATGTTCTGCTTCAATTTTTGCGTACTCTTATGTATGTAAGTTAATAACGATAAAGTGATAAAAGTGGGGAGAGGATAAGGTATGAATGGGTTAACTCGTGAGAGTGAAGACAATAATGAGACGTTGAACAATTCCAGACTGGGGAGCACAAAAATCTTTAAAACCAAAAAGCTGTAACTCGTCTTTGAATTGTAATTCTGACTATCCTAAGTTTACAATCTGATGTAAGTACAATTTGAGACAGACATTCCGAAAATATACCTATTGTTGGAGATGCCATGCACCGAGGGCCTATTGAAAGTTTTCCCGAGAGGTTGCGTTCTTATTACATACACTGAAATTTATTTCGCATTCTTTTTTCATGATTATTTTAGGTTTGACCCTGATCGATTCAGTCCGGAAAATGTCAGAGGACGCCACCAGTTCGCTTTCCAACCGTTTGGACTACCTGGTCGCATTTGTCCTGGATATAGGTTTGCTTATTATGAGCTAACTGTATTCATGGCGATACTGATGAGAAACTTTAAATGGACCCTGGTGGACGGACAAACGGTAGAAAGTGTCTCCGGGCTTGTAACATCTCCTAAGGAAGAGATTTGGGTACAAATCAAAAATCGGCAGTAAACTAATGAAGAACGATCAAACAGTGTGTTTGCATGCAATAATCATGACGGATATTGCATGTTGTAACAGCTTAAAGGGAAATAAAGCGTTCTTGTTACCGACAAATCGTACTTGTAAAACCAATGTTTGTGGGCACAGAACCGCAGCCTTATTTTTTTTAATTGTTTTAGAGGTAGAGTTTTGGTAATTTTTTGCTCGTGAAAAATTTGCTCTTCCAAAATGTTATAAATTCAAATGAGGCATCTTTCGTAACTTATTATTTGGATATTGATTTGAAATGAAGCTACTGTGATGCTTTTTTTTTCATGAGAGTGACTGGTATAAAAATGGTTGAAAATATTGTCTTTGTATGTCATATTGATTTATTGTTAACCCCTATTTCTGTTCAATATACTACGGTAAGGTGTAGAGAGAATCAGTTGTAGGAGAATGGTCTTTTTAGGGGGAATTGTACTACATGAAATATGTGTTAATCAGTGCCTACTGTACCTTCCCACCTTCTCTTTTTATTCTCTCCTCTTATCTGAACATCTTGTTTTCACTCTCTTTTTCCTTCCTACTCTTTGCTCACTTCTCTCATTCATCCCTCCCGCTCTCGTAACACCCAAACTGCTCATTATTTGCTATACTTGAACAGAATTGATAACTTTATTTTAAGTAATCGCATTGTACAAATTACTTTAATCAGACACCATTTGTTCGTCGTAGTCGCTATCAAATAGTGATAGCACATACCAGGGCCTTTTTTAAGAAATTTGTAGTGGGGGACATTTGAAAAAAAGGGACCACATTTCTTAAAAGGGGCGACCTAAGTCAAAAGGATTTTACGAAGATTTTTTTTTGCTTTGAAAATATTCTCTCCAGATTCACAAAACTGTGTTTAGAATACCTAACAAGTAAGTTTATTAAGTCACCGTTTTTTTTTTTTATCTTTTTTTTTTCAAATTTCTCGATGGAAACTTATATGGTGTAGAAACCTATAGGCTACCTAGCAAATCCCTAGGTTTCCTAGTCCTCGAAAATCTGCTAACGTTAACGTCACTAGTGTGGTTGCCTTGCGCTTCTGTACTAAGTCAGCAATCTCGTCACTGACATAATTAGTACAGCTCGCAGTGGAATAACGATGAGTCTCGTGGCCTTTGTGTCCAGCGAAGTAAGGACTCCTGGCTGCTGTGGAGAAGCCCACATCACGAGAGCGGAGCGCGAAGTCC
The DNA here is from genome assembly GCA_009801055.1 of Stichopus horrens. Classification (NCBI taxonomy): domain Eukaryota; kingdom Metazoa; phylum Echinodermata; class Holothuroidea; order Aspidochirotida; family Stichopodidae; genus Stichopus; species Stichopus horrens. Next base: position 6,249 of record VJOZ01014064.1, on the reverse strand, counting down.
AAGGGCGTAGGTCCGGGGCCCCGAAAGCTCTGGGGTAAACCGTATGTGGAACATTTCGTGGTGACTTTATGGGCCGAGATTTGGGGGACAATCTGTGTTCATAGACACATTTTTGGTTCGTCTTGTCTATTATACTGACATGGGAAGAAATGAAATATTGCAGAGCTATAACTTGGAAAGGCTAGAGCTTGAATTTACTGAGCCTAGTCTTCTTGCCAGCAAACATATCGATTACTCCATCTATATCAAGTGACCATGCCTCCTTGCTCTCGATGGAAAGGACAGCCAGCGAATTCAGTCGATCTTGAGAAATGGTGGAACGTAGGTATGTTTTGATTAGCTTCGACGTGGAAAATGATCAGGGAAAAAATTCAGCAAAACGGTGGAAAATATACCAAATTGGATTTATTGTCTGGTACGGAAATATACTTCACATGCAATTCTGAAGCGTCGGCAATTTGGCAGATAGCTGTGGAAAACATCAGCCAAGGGGTTCAAAATATGCCAAATTTGGCCAATCCTCAGTTAACATGTGACAAACCCTCACCTAGCGCAAAGCAATCAGATCCAATTCTATAGAGCGAATTCAATGAAATTTCTGCGGTATTTCGTTATAATATGTACCAGCGTAGCTTATCAAGTTCCAGTGTGTACCTCAGGCCCTTGAGTCAGTCGTGCGGGAAAGAATTGCAGTGGTAGGAGCATATGATTTATGACGATCGTATTCATGCACAGAACAATATGTCCATTGTTTCGTTTAAAGTTTCATTTCTAACGAAAACGTGTCGCTTTCAAAAAAAAGTTCTGTACACCAATGCAGCGGGACCCCCTTTGTTCGAGAGCATCTGGGTTTGCAACACTATGTTTTTTTGTTCTTGCCTAATGTATTGTACTGAAAAAGCTACCCTTCAGTTGACTTAATATCTTTAAAATGTCACTTTTTGTTATCTTTTGCAGGACATTAAGAGAGATACAACATTATGATATTGTAAGATTTGCAAACAGTTCTCAGCAAAGAGAGACTGAATCTTTCAACAAGTGTAAGCCCGACTTAACCAGTTATATTTACCAGAAAGACAGCCAGATAAAAACTCTCTGCTTTCAGTGAACTTCATATAATGAACGTGAAAACTCCGACAACACGTCACTGACAGCACAGGTGACTTTTGGCCAACGAAGTTCCATATTAAGCTATTAAGCTGTGAGACATGCCAACATACTAATGAATATAAAGTGCGGAGAGTCAACATAATAAAGAAAATTTAAAAAAAAAATCTTTCCACTGAGGGGCTCTATGACTGACTTTACCAGTGGTAGATTATCTAGCTATTTATTCTCCTTTAAAGCTTAATCATACTCGACGGCGCTTTCTAATGCTTAACGTTTTGTCTCTTAAAAATTGTTTTCTTGAAATGTCTTTCATGAAATGTCGAGTAAGACACAGAGAGTTCAGGAACTGGTTATGGATCATCGAATCACCTAACTCAGCTAATTCTCTAACGTTTGTTATCATTTTCCATCACCTCAAACTGGTTGATTTAAGGAATCACATAACGTTAATATGATGATATTGCTTATGAATTACAGAGCGGAGCCAAGTTATTATTCTCGTTTGCCTCTTTTACGTCTTTTACAGTTCTTCAAACTCAAAACTTCCTTGAATTTGGGGAAACATCTGTTTTTGTTTTCTCTTTTTGAATAACGTACTGAATTAATAACATTCTTAAGTTTTAGTTAGAAAACTCACCTCTCTGTTCGCACTGTGCATTTCCTACATATCAGGTTATATATAATGGTTCGTCATCTCATAAGTATATTTCCACCGTAACGTCATAACCATCTATAGCTATAGCTTGGATAAGGGTCTGCAGAGAACACAACGGATGCGGAAATTAGAGTGCGTGGTTACCACATCCTATTAAAGTGGTTCTGCGAGAGAAGTTCCTTCATCTCATTATTTTTCACCAAACTTAGTGTCGCATAAGATGATATCACAATCATTGCTGACCCTCATTTATAGATGGAGGAGACGTTTCATAATAAAAGTCTATTGCATAAGTTGTAGCTCTGAAAATTATGTGTGAGGTGGGGAAAGGGAAAGATGTTTATCAAAATGGACAGCTTTCCATACTTACACCTGTACACTGGCTGACAATGCACAAGTGTAAACCTCGTTAACAGGTTAACATCATTGTAAAAAATCGAAATTACAAAGATGAGAGATTTAGAGGACCCAGAGGAAGATCAGTCTTTACATCACTGGCTTCTGTCACCGATTATTCTCATCGTTTTGATCCTAGAAGAAAATTTAATATCACATAACAAAGTTTGCTGTGTGGAATGGATGGAGAAAGATGAACATCAAGTGAGAAAAAATACACTTCAACCTTGCAAGGAGGTTTATCTTCTATCAACTTTTAGAAAAATACAACTAGAAAAGTTATTCTTAATTCCCCAATCCATCCTTTCCCTAGTATGTACCATTGTCGTACTTGCATCTTTGTTTTGTTTCTGCAGGTTACTAATCATAGATTATTACTATTAAGCATGTTCTACTTGAAACAATACCATTTTGACTTAGTTTTAGATAAACACAGCTGTGGTATGGGCTTTAAATTTTGATTCTTTTTTTTCCTCTTTTGCAGAATTCTTATCAACTTTCAAATATACCACTCCTGGACATGCATCATTTCATCCAAAGTAAAATAACTCACTGGCATTCATCTTGTGTTAAGTTGAATAAAGTGTAGGCCTTAAGGCAAGCAAAAACTCTTTTCTAAGCTTATTGCTGAAAATTTATTTGATATCTATTTCAGCACATTTTTTTCTAAGCTATTCCACAAATGTATTATTCTTTTATCATTGAAGGGGGTAAGTTTGTGAAGACATCATGTTAAAGATCAAGGAACTGTGCATTTTTCCAGTTTGATTGGTAACCGCTAAAAGATATTTTACTTTACGAACTCTGCGATATTTAGAGTCACCAAACGCCACAAAACACGTAGCTGTAGGCTAATGATTTGGATTAATCAAAATGTTTCTCTCACATACTACATGCATTTAACAATTTTCAGGTGGTGATGGGAGCAAACAACTGTCAGTTTCCTTATCCCATGTGCAATATATCTGGATATCGAGTTTACTTAAAATCTAGACACACTGTTGTATTATTCTACAACTTGAGGATCTATGTGTTTTGTTTGTCGAGCTAAAACTGATGACTAATTCTGATTCTCTTTTAGAAGTTTTTCAACATTCCAGGCTTACCGAAGACTGCAACCATTGGGATATACTGCTGTCTTGAACCAGTACGGTTGCTAGACCAGGTTATTTGTTGGGAATAACCAACTGGACCCTCACAGACAAAACCAAAAGGATAGACCCCAAAAATCATCAATTGATTTCTTTGGTTATTATTATCATTTTTTACCAAATTGGTAATGTCTCTGGCAAATCGATTGGCAAGTCAAGCACAAGTATGAAGCGAAACAAAAAGAAAAGAAGACTAATAAAAGAAAAACAGGAAGCAAGAACTTGAAGAGGAAAAACACCTAAGGGAATACTAAACACCTGCAAATAACAGACTTGTCGTCAGTATATGTAACGTTCCCTTCAAACATGTTAACGTTACACTAACAACAGCGACGAACGCTATAGTAAGCCTAAGCTACTATATACTCCTCCGATAGTTTCACCTTCATGCAGAGCACAAAAGAATATCAATATGGAAGACCACTATAACCCAATGGTACCTCAGCAAAATGACTAGTTACTTATACTCCTAATCGTCTTACTTCAATTACTTCCCACCACTAATTCTCGACATATCCCTTACAAAAACCTCAATATCCCTATCCCAATCTGACACCTCTAGCAGTTTTTCTGGAATTCTTGAAACAAAGAGCAGTTTCCGTATAAGGCGGCTTTAGTGATTCTGCTCTGCCCTGCATGATATGGAAACACGAGGAGAGAGGTGAGAGACAGATCACGCGGTACGACTGTGCTTATGAACTGCAACGGGATGGGCAGGGTGATATAATCCTACTTGCACACGACACAATAACCATCTTTGAATTCCTCAACCCCAAATACATGTCTCGAGTTAAGTTTACCAAAAGACTACTCCCAAGCTACAAAACAATTACTCTACAAAGTGCTTATTACGCAACCATTCAAAATAAACAATGCATTTTGTTTGTACACATGTGGACACTTTAGTTCTGGATCACAAAAGTTACTATATAAGGGTGCTCGATACAACGAATATCGGCATCCCGACATTGCAACCAGGAAGTGGTTATAAGGCTCCCTTCTGTTGGTTGCTAACCGGTGTAATTACACATTGGAGAAGAACAAATGGAAAAAAATACGGAACCCTTACGCAAACTTCCTTTCCCTCTTGGAGTAAACAATTCCATAGCCGACTTCGACACATGCTTCTTCCACACATTCATTTTGTTAAAAGGCATCACTGACTGAGGAAACGTCTGGCAATCGCCCAAACGTAGCCTGGTCTCACCTCCAGGGTTCGAACAATACCGATTATGCAATCTATAGCACAAACGTGTACCAAAAAATTGTTCCATGCTGAGTCGAATTTGAAGATTCAAAAGACAAAAACGTGTGTTTTATCTTGTTACCAACTTCATCGCCTAAGTTCATTTTATCATCAAAATTAACACCGTCGATTAGACAGTATATGGGTACGTTTCTTGAGCTGCGTATCATGCCAATGACAGGAGATATATATATAGTCATGCCCATAGGGAAAAACGAGTGATTGAAAAAGGAAGAATTTTTTCTGGCTATTTCGTTTTCGTTTCTATTTTTGTTAGTGTTTTTTTTTTCTATTTGGCTATGAGCTCAATTCATAATGTTTCTTCATTTACTGTGTTGAATTGTGAGGGATATTGAAGGAAGGAGAATCACCTTGCGACAATTGAGCGTCCATATACCATTAACGTTGCAATACAAAGTGTTGTGATGGCCAAAATCTTGGTTTCAGAGAAAGGACTGTATTCTGATAATTACGAAGAATAAATTGGCGTACAAATCTAGGCAGGGAAATGATAATAGAAACGTACATGCTGTAATGTCTCTAGTCTTCAGTGCCTTACTGTGTGGTAATACAGCAATTCCACTGTCTATGAATGTGTTCAGAAATACCGATTAGTGTGGCCCAATCATGTTTTTACCTGTAGCAATACTTGCAAAGAAAAGCTGGCATGCTCTTGCCTTTGGAATATATCCAAGGACCCAACTGACTTAGTTATCATCCAATAAACTAAAATCTTTACTTTAAAGATTCTGCTCAAGCGATTGCAATGAAGTATGTTCCATTGAATGTTCCTTTCATGAGATATTAAAAAGTGTGGTATAGTATACAGGCTTTTGCCGTACTTTCTTTGAGGGAACATTCAATCTATTATATCTACCATCAAGCACAGGTCACTGTTTCAAATCAATAGAAACTAATTACTAATGACACGCACACTTCAGAGATTTGATAAACACCCGTTTTACAATTACAGTACCATCAATTTGAACCACGGTCGGACGGTTGAAGTCTCACGTTAGTTCATTTTTGGCAGACAGTTGTTACATTTTGAACTAAGTGTTTTACATTTTGGTTAGTTGCTACAAATTGAGCGGTAACATGCCCTTAGTATGTAGGTTTAGTTCAACAGTGAAATAAACGTGCAACGTAATTTCAATCTGTTCATTTTTCTAACGGGTCCACTTTCGTTCCATACTTGCTTGCTTGGGATATTTACTATTTGACCTTGAATCAATATGTTCAGGATAAACAGTATTAAGAAATATTGCGATTGGTTAAACCTGAAGAATCTATCGCACATATCCCGCTTTCCGTAAGTTAGTAGTGGATCTTCACTTACATGAATTTACACATTGGCATAGTCCTTATTGAGCTGTTATGATACTCAGGGACACATTGAACATGACGTGTTCCTTTTGCAAAGACTTTTTGTAAGCAGAGTAGCTACAATCTTGGACAACATTGTTAGGACACTTTGACGTATGTTGCAAATATAATACTGAATTTTAGGTGAGTGGATAACATGAAACCCCGCGCCCTTTCCAATGTTGCGCTATAGGAGTGAATGTACCCTTTGAACAGCGATTCTACAGCCAACATTGGAAAGGGGCGCGGGGTGTCCCAAGGTTTTTTGTCCAAGATTGTAGCATCACAAGAAATCAAAAAATAAAAAATAACCTATGCTATTTGAA
>VJOZ01014049.1:2826-20341 GCA_009801055.1 Stichopus horrens | reverse complement strand
ATAGATTTCCAGACAATTTTCATATTCAAATGTCTAGAAAATGGGGGCATAGTTTTCGTTCAGATTTTAGGCATTCGTCAGGTGATTATTTCCCCCACTGGTCTTGTCTGAATTGGATTCTTGCCTCTTTGCCTGGTGTTTGTTCAACCATCCATACTGCTGAGACTGAAATACGACCATAAATTAAAAAATGCAAACAACACGAGTGACACGACACTCCCTTTCTATATATTATGCTGGTTATTATGACACAGTGTATGAGTCAGGAAGTTTATTCATTATTATCAACGGGGGTCTTATTGGAATAATCAAGCAAGCCTAAAAACTACGGCATGTCCTGCGATTGTTTTGAAATCGATCGAGTTCATGCAATTTCGAGAAAAAAAAGGAAGAACAAGGGGTAAAAACTATGCTGTGATATGTGAATGTAGAAAAAAAAAAACCAGACCAATAAATGGACAGGACCTAGTAGGAAAGGATATGTCGTTAACCCGTGTTGGCACTGTGTAAGTAAAATTAGTTTGAAACATAAAACGTTGTTGTGTTTATAGAGAAGTTGTTGTATCGTTGTACGGCGCCGGAGACCACCTGATAGACTGGTAACATACTGAATGAGCTACGATTCTACGTTGCCTTCTTACTCCTTTGCTTTTTAAGGGGAACTATATTTTGAAAAGAGAAACTGTCCATGGAAATGATAAATGGTAGTAAGTTAGACGACTTTGTATTTCTTTAAAGTTTTTTGTTATTTTAGTAACACAAGCGGTATATGACAATGGAGGTTTTCAACCGTAGTGCGATCAGAACTCACAATGTGACTCTGTTGCAGTCCCTGCCTCTATCAAGAGGCAGAGCCGTAGCTGTACAGACGTCTGGCTCCACTTTTTTCAAGATGAGTGCAACAACATCGCCCTCTACATCGCCCTCTACAAGAGTATATAGTCTACCGTCAAGGGAAATATGGAGTTTAAAATGCACTAACATGCATGGCATACTAGCAAAGACAGTCTTAATCATTGTTAAGCCATTCAGGTCCATCAATGAACATTTGCAATAGCTCCATCTCCTCAGAGCATTATGGATGAGTTACTCCGGGAAGATGCATCATTTGAATTTTTGAACGCTGAGGTTAACAAATTATTCTTGGACGACAAATAACTGAATTTCTGTCTGTCAGAAACTTAGTTCTTGAAAATAAGACCGCCATTCTTCTTTGTTCTGAAGTTTCTTTCAGTGTGTTCGCAATACGTGGTTTTAAAAAATAAGTATTTTCTGTAAAACGAGTTGTTTCTTTTCTTATTTGCTGCAAATTACCTCTTTGTAAGGCTAGCATACGAAAAAGATGCAATTATCTTCAATTCACAATGTTTTCTGAAAATGTCGGAATCTTCGAGAAAATTGGAATAACGTCATTCACTATTGACCCTGTATAGCCTGAAAGATTCTCGGTACACAGCATTACGTACAGTGACGTATCGCGCCGTTCATTACATACAATATAGGTCCTATTGTCTATTCACCGACCAGCTGTTCAACTTCGTCAATTGTCAGAATTCATACGGGCTCAAAGGGCAAAAATGAAAATATCTAGATTGACGCTTATTCTGTTGGGTGGAGCTAGCAGGTTTGAGTGATGCATTAGAAGGTGGGGGGTGTTTCATGTGACGTCACGTGAGTGGGACTGCCAGGCACCAAAGGGCAAAAGACATATTAGTCGGACTAGCTTGCTCTTCAAAGGAGCGACAAAGCATTACACTCGCCCGCAAAAACCAAAGATACGGGCGGTCATATTACGCTGGGGACACCACCACGTAAAACCATCTAATTCATCCTGTGAGTTCCTTACAAATTAATGAGGCAAATCAAGTCAGGTATACCGCGCACAGTCATTTTTGGGGGGTAGAAGGATTCATTGTCTTGTATATAAAACCACATCCCATATTTCACTTGTTACCGCGATCTCCTGGTACTCACGTTATGAGTTGCAGTGAGTGGTACTAAATATTCACTCGGCATAATTAAGCACTTGCCCCCCCCCACACCCCCACGATGTTGCAGTTGTTTCACGTTTGACAGACTTTTGCGTTTATCACTGTCTACTAGAACAATGTTGCAAATATAAACGTTATGAATGGTTATCATTGCAGTTTAAGTCACGATATGATTTGCGTATAACTTGTAATGAACGAAAGGATAGCGTGTACAAATTTGATGGTAAAACTTACTTTACATAAAATGATACACCAACTATCATCGACGAATATGAATGTTACACTGTCAGACATCCTTTCGTCACGGCTGAGGTTGTACAGTTGGTCTATCGACATGAATACTTTGCCATCACAGAATGCTGTCAAATGTATAGTTGATATGGAGAAGGGAAACTTACAAGTAGTACCTTACTTTATAAATTTCTCCAGATATCACAACAGTTCTTAACAGCCATCTATGAATAAATTTTTAAATCTTAGGCTATGATTCATCAGCATAGAATAGGCATGACGGCCTCATCATCGCGTCCTATAGGTCTTCACCTGCCGCACAAGTCAGATTTGTCCAGATGTACATTTTGAGGCACAGTCTGTTTTCTTAACGAATAGTTCTCATCTTCAGAGGCACCTTTGGATGAAAAATTGACGATATCTATTCCGTGTGTGTTGCATTCCACATCAGTGAATTAGTTCCTCTCTAAGAATGACTCTCAATAATGCACCTTTTGCAATGGGCGATCCGAAGATGTGGTGCTGCTGTAAATTTAACCGTTAATTTAAATTCAATTAAAGGTGTCCCTATAGATATGGCTTGTTTCGATAAAAATCGATAAAAAAAATAATAAATGTTTGCTAAATCAGTGACTTTTGAGCAACGCCGTGATTTTCCAAATGTAGCTTGCACTTAGTAGCCAATAGTTTTAGCTACAATTAGTGAAGGTCTCTCGGATCGTTTTCGTTTTGAATACATCGATTCCTTTCGACCCTCTCTGTTCTGTTATTCCACTCTTTAAGTTTGGTCAGAATCAATCGCAAGTTGAGTCAAAGTGAGTCACTCTACCTTATAAGTCCCGTAAACAGCTTCATGTGACATGTGTGAGATGGTTAGCAAATCGCAGTCATAAAAATGTTAACATTATCAAAGAAAAAAATGTTTTGTATAATCTTGGAAATGTACATTGACTTGAAGTTATTTGCCGACATTTTTGGAGGTCAAATTATCTATAAGGCTTTTTGTTGTTGTTGTTGCTGTTGTTGTTGTTGTTGTTGTTGTTGTTTTTGTTTGTTTTCTTTTCCTCTGGACCTTCATTAAGGAGAATTGGTGAGCGTTTTCCAAGTTGGCCATTCGGCGTTGGGCGGTTGTTCATTGGTAGAGATTTCATTCATGACATCATGCATTATTGCAAAATCAACATTAGTCTATTAAAGCATTCTTTTACCATATATGCCACATATTTATTCCTCATCCTCACTTTATTTTCTTTTTACTTTTTAGTATCCTTGTACGGTAAAGGAACGTCTGAGGACGACCTCTATAAACAGATTATGACAGACGCCACCACTTACATCAACGATGCCGGTGGTCGAGGCATCCTGCCACCGAATGACCAGATCAATGTCATCCACGAGAAAGTATTGGATGATAAAATTTACGAAGAACAGAATCTATTCAAAAGTATCTTTCAAAGTAGGTACCGCAGAAAATACGACTTACACTGACACCAGGGAGTTGCCACTAGAAACTTCCTGGTTGGACTTTAAATTTTTCTCTTTTGAGTAGGATGGGTGTGTTATATAGCCTAATAGGGAAATGTGGAAGGAGAGAAATCTCTCGTCCCGAGAAATTTTCTCGCTCAGTGTTGGGTTCATGTTCCGTATCTCTCCCAGGGTGATAGAGTACCCTAGGACCGCTTCCAGTGGAAATGTTTATAATAGGTCCTATTGACGCTCCTAGGCGCTCATTCCTTTCGACCACGACCTTGATTGCAATTGTAATTTACAGAATAATGATTGAGCCTTGTTTTTTATGACAGTGATTTCCTTTTAGGACCTTTCCACGTAAACTTTGAAAAATACTCTGTATAGGAATTTTGATAGAACCTATAGAAGCTAGAACCCGGGGATTTCACATATGATGAATTTACTAATTCATGCGTATGCAAATATGTTAATTAGCTCATAAAATTCCAATTGGTTGGCAATACCCGATGCATTATGCATTATGAGCATCTCAAATGATCAAGCAACAGGGACTTTACTTCTAGGTAAATGTTTATTATGGAAAAGCATTAAAACCTTCCCTTTCGTATCTTTAATGTTAATGTTTTGCAGTTTGCAATGACATAAGAAGCATGGAAGCAATGGCCGTTATAATGCCGACCGATTTCTGCGAAAATTGTGAGGCAGTTGGGAGAGCCATCGGTGATGCCTATAGTCCAGTCATCACACTCGACCAAGCTGACAACTCTGGTGCCTTTCAGATGAGACCTCGTCTGGCAGATATGGATGATATGCTTACATCTGTCATCGATCATTTCAAGTGGAGGACATTTATTATTCTATACGAAGGCAAAACAGGTAAACATACATCAGTTATCGATCAGCGTATCCCTATACATTACAATTTTTCAACGGTGATGTATTTATTTATTTTTGTTCAGAATGTGTTATTTTCTCGTGGAGATTCCTTATTGCATGGTCTTTAAAATTAAATTTAAAAGGAAACTTCATGTTTTGGTTTGGTTTTTTATGTTATTTTTTCAGTTACTTAAAATAAAATTTTCATTTTTTAGTTACTTAAAATAACACTTTATATAGTTGTTTACATCGTTAAGTTTAATTTGGAAATGCTTGATTCTTTGTGGAAAACAATAAATGAGGTGCTTTTTTTTTGCTCCGATTGTCGCTCACTGCTAGCCTAAATAAACCTAAAGATCCAACTAAAGGACGTTTTTAAACTCACTTTCGTAACTATATCACTTGTGCAATCTTAAAGAAAACAACCACTTTTTTAGTTTTTTTCTACAAAACAGAAAATTTAAAATTTGTNNTTATCTATTTAATCAATTGCTTATCTTTTTGGTAAACAATATATCTTTGAAACATGAGCGGAATTGCGCAAAAGGCACATAGAGCATAGGCAAGAATTTAAAACGGGTAACACTCCATTATGTACACATTTCAACTGGTCTTTCGTTGATTTTGAATTAATCGGGATACAGCAGATACCACATGGCAGCAACCTTGTACGTGAACCGAGAGAACGCTCTTGGATTTACCAGTTAGACACTTTTCTTCCTACAGGAATTAAAGTTCAAAATCACTCAAGCAGTCCTACGTTTTTCTTTCCTTTTTGATTCCTTGCCGAAGGCAGACAAGGAATCTATGCACTAGGGAATGTTTTGTCTGTGTATATATATATATGTGTGTGTGTGCGTGTCTAAAGGTGGGTGTATGTGTGTGTGTGTGTGTGTGTGACGTCTTGGCTCGTAAACATGGTATCTTAAGAAGTTAAAGTTGCTTGAACTTCAACGTTTGTGTGTATAGGTAGTCCATAGAGAGTAGATGATCCCTATTCTTTTTCAGGTAGGTCAAAGGTCAATTGTAGGTCATTAGCCGGGATAGTCTGAAAACCTATTAAGGAGGATAACTCAGCAACTGAAAGTTATTGAAGTTGTTGTTAAAGTATTGGTAGCATTTGATAAGTAGATGATCTCTGTCAAGTGTTGGTGAGGTCAAAGGTCATACGGGGTGTGTCGAGGAAACAGCTCGAAAACCTTGTAAACACATCATCTCAGTGAGGGAAAAATGCTTGAACTGCAAAGGTGATATGTAGGTAGTCCATTGTGAGTAGATAATTCCTGCCCTTTTCCAGGTAGGTCAAAGGTCATGTGAGGTCACCAGAGGAAAAACTCTGAAAACATATTAAGTAAGCTATCTCAGCTGCTGAAAGTTGCTGGAAAAGGTTTAACAAGGTTTTCAAACTATCAACTTTGGTTGCTCTTGATGATTAGATCATCTCTATCAGGTTTTAGGGAGTTCAAAGATCACATAAGGTCAGTAGAGGTCATAGTTCAGAATCCTTGTAGACACTGTATCTCCAGAAGGAAAGTTGCTGGAACTTAAAACTCAGTGTATAGTTTGGCTATTGTGAGTAGATGGTCCCTATTGTTTTTCATGTAAGGAAGATACATATCAGTGACTGATTTGTTGTAGACATGGTACCTTAAGGAGAGTAAGGTGAGTGAACTTCAAAAGTGGTATGTTGTTTATCAATTATTCATCATAAATATTGGCAAGGAAGCAGAAAGTCCTTTGATTTTCTAGTTTTCTTTCTTGATACGTATTGTGTGTATGTGGAGGCTTCTGTATGTTAGTCACCTTGGCTCCGTTACGTTCAGTGATCAATGCCTTTTCTGCTTTTTTATGTGTTAGTGAGCAGTGTAACTTGATTGTTTCAGTTACTTGTGTACTGTGACCTGATGAACACAGGTAGATCCGCTCCAAACCTTACTGTACACTTAAATATCCCACTGTATGCTTACCAGGTAAACTAATTGTTGACATGCCTTAGAAAACAAGTCATAGTGATAATAGGCTAGTAATGATCCGCTTTGCATGGAGTCCGTGCAGTCAATCACCATTTTGTGGATGTATGGTCACATGGCTGTATCAACGGGCACTCCGATTGCTTGCTTGGAGAGATCACGAGATCATCGGCGTCATAGGGGGAGATGAGGTACGCTTTGATGATCGAATTTAATCTCTGTAGGAGACTGAATGCAGTCATTCAGAGACCAGCATATACAGGTAAAAGAACAATTTCTCTTCATCTCTCAATTTCACAACACCTGAGAGCAAGATGAGAACTTAATAATGAAGTGATCCATCCCGGTAATTTCATTTTCATGAACAAGTTGAGTATGATCTTAACTAAAAGAGTACGTGCTTTTGTTTTAATTGTGACCTTTGTAGTTTGTTTGTAGTCATCTCTCTTGAATTTCCTAAAACCAAACAATAGGTTGTAAACAATGACACTTCATGGAGATTTTTGGAACGTTTTTTCTTACTCTTTGTCAATGTTTGCAAATGTTAGTTGGTCAAGCCGTGTAGGTCTATCATTTGATAATCATCTTTTCTTTTTCTTTTTTTGATGGTCATAGTATCATTTCAAACTTTTATTTCATGGTATTCTTCGCTTTATACTTTCATACTCGTTACAACTCCGTTTCAGCCCTCAGACTCATCGAAGGTATGATATCCAAAGCTGTTAGGTACAATTGGAGGATAACCCCGCTGGAGGTCAAAAGTGATTACGGAGCCCAGACCGAAGAAATAAGGCAAAGGAAAGTTAAAAATATCCTGGTATTTGTGTCAAATGAAGATATACTCAAAAAGATCATAAAAGAGGTACAGTGGCGTCATACAAGATTTACGTTGCTTGATTTGAACATTGTTACTCGAAGTATATGAAACTGTCTTTAGGTAGCGAATGCATCCGATAAAAAAAAGAAAGCCGTGAAACATTGTCGGAAAAAGGTCATGTTTTACATATGTGATACAGCTGGTTACTGAAACCATCAGCTTAATGAAAAGTACGGTGGTTTCTACCAAATAACAGTCTGCATGGTAAAACCAAAACTCTATCACATGGAAGAACAGGTAATTCCCAGTGGATGATATCCTATGATTGATTATTAAAATTATTAAACTTTAATTCTGTAAATATTAATTTGTTGCAAATACTTTATAAACAGCTCGATATTGGTGCCCCAAATTCCTAAATGATGTAGATCCAGGGATATGTTATTTCGTAATAAGCTCCCTGGTAGGTCTACTTGCAAGTGAGCACACGGTAAGGATGAATTTGTAAACTGTGAATTCTGAAATCAGCCATTTAGAGGATGACGTCAGAGCTGCCAATGTCTCTACTTCATTTCTTATTTTTGTTTTCTCCACAGTCTTTCGAAAATGACATTATGAGCAATGGGTGGCATTGGATGTTTGGTAACTTGGTGAGTAAATGGCAGAAAAAGAAAGGAGGAAATAAAACTGGCATTAGTGTTTAATACACAAACCAGAATAATGATAAGACTTTTGCACCAAATTTGAACGACGACCACTCTGCAATGTTTTCACCTTAAAATGTCTCCAAGAATCTTGTACACGATAGATCGTCATACGTATCAGGAAACTGGACCATAGTATAGTCTCACAAAATCATCGCGGCATTTTGTTGCAAAATGTTGTCAGAAACTATACTGTGGAGCAAATTATGAATATCTCGAATATTGTCATCATCGGCATGTATTCTTTGGGAAGATATGTGCAGAATGAGTTGCAAAATCACTTAAAAGTTATCGTTGATTTAGTATAAGTTGAGTTTTAGAGACCTGAATGCAACCTTTGAAAAAAGAAAGTGCTTACAGCAGACGATGATGTTGAAGACTGTGAAGGGAAACTATGTAAAACAAATTATGACACTTAATATGCTTCAGGCTGGCTCACGTAATACTGTCTGAGTCAACTTGTGAATCGTTTGCTTAGAAACAGAAAGCAGTATTTGCTTCAATAATTTTCTTGCTTTGTAGAGTAAGGTAAGGCAATCGTCTTTCGTAATGTTTACAATACATCAAAAATAAATTTTTTTGTTTTCAATACAGAACCCTCCTATTACAGAGGCATTCCTCGAGCAGAAATATAGACACAATATGGCTTTCCTGACGAGGTTCAAGATGGAATCGAACGAACTCATGTACCACTCGACGATCGAAGAAGCGATAAAGAAGTGGCCTTTCCGACAGAGGGCAGCATACGACGCGTTGGTCGCAGTTGCGCATGCAATGAAAGCCCACAATGACGCCAATGGCAGGTATCCAGATCCCGTCACACAGTGCGCCAGTACCGAACGGTCAACACTTGAACCATTCATGAGAAACGTAAGTTTAGAAGTGGTGATGTAGATGACATAACGTATCAGGTCTAACGATTTAACATTACGTCATTTGATGTTTGAAAATATCTCATATCACATCTTCATTTTCATCTCTCCGAAAGGTAAATTTCCGAGGAGCTTCTGGTGATGTGTCGTTTAATGAGCATGGTGAACGAGTCAATTATACCGTAATTATGTATTCCGGAAAGGATCAGTCAGCGGAGACAGAGGTAGGAGCTTAAGTTAGCTAAGTAATGCCAGTTTTTTTCATTATATGATCCAGAGTTTGTCATGTGAGGTCCTTAACCGCTCCTAAAAGGTGTTCTAACAATAACTTATATCAAGTACAGACCTTTTCCGGGACCCACATGTGCACTAGTAGCATAACTATGAACCTATTAAATACCATACCTCAGTGACATGTCATCATATTGCTTTGGCTGACACGTTATCATACAAAGATGACACTCAGTGGAAGTAGAAATCTTCCATATCTCAAGGTATAATTAAGATGAAAGCAAGTGATAGGTTATGTTAATGCAGCAATAACCTTATTTTCAGTTTAAGTAAGTTCATGCCAACTAAATGGTTCTCGAGTGACACCATATGTACCAAGAACCCCTGTCAAGAGTCAGGAAAAAGTCTAAATAACTAGTAATCTTGTACCGGTGATCACATAATACAACACACATAGATGTGTCTAAGTTACATTCGCACTATGGTCACAGAAGGACAACGTGTTACATACTTTATGTAGAGAGAACTAGTTATGGAATATTATGGAGAAATTATGTGTAGTTTACAATGTGAGTAATACACATGCCTCCCTTATCTCATCGCAGGCCGGATTCTTCGTTCAAGACATTCGAAGTTGGGAACAAAGTGGCAACCGAAAGTGGCCGGGTAAACCAGGGAAAAGAATGTATATAGAACCTTTTCGCCATTCCGACGTCAGACATATTAAAGTATTGGCCGTGCCGGTAAGAGTAAACCTCAAAATTCTAACCCCCACCCCCATTGTTTAGAAGGGCACCGCAAGAGCAAAATATGATTAATGAGAGGCCGCCACTGATAGAGATGTAGAATAATAAAGGATATGTCGGCAACATCATTTATAATACTAGACAGCTAGTTTAGTGATGGTGGTCGCCCTTTGAGCACCCCGCCCCCACACCCCAGATGAAATACAAAGCCTCCACTGTTGTAAGGAGCCTGGAAGCCATTGTTCCCCTTAAGATAAAATCACTTGGTTTTACACTGGTTCTCATTCGTATTTTTCCATGCAGTCTAAAAAAGGGTAAATAACCTCTCGCCCATTTCCTGCATTCTCCATTTTTTTTCAGGAACCACCCTTTTTCATGCAGAGGAACTGGGAGAGCATTCGGTACAAGGTGAAGGACGAAGATGAGGACGATTATTCTGATAATGACGATAAGTTCTTCGGAATGTCATGGGAACTCCTCAAAAAAGTAAAAGAGGTGATGGAAGACGAAATGGGAGTTGATTTTACCTTCGAGTAAGTGTACATTGTTCAAAAATGGAGGGAAAGTCGACTTTGTTTTTTTAGGTAACAAAAAAGAATTTGTTGTTATATGTGGTCTAACACTGGCTTGGTGGTCCTTCCCGAAACGAGGTAGGGGTCCCGGAATTGAATCAGATAATAGCTTGTTTCCCATTAGTGTGAAAGTAAAAAGTGGATGAAGTGTCCCATCGATAGACATTAATTTCGACATCTCTAAATTGTTAGGAAGATTCTGCCCACTATTTGTCCTTGTATGATTAATGTCGACAAGGACATATTTGTCAAACACTTCATCTACTTGAACAAACAGCCAGGCAAGTCAATTTCCAATCATGTTTCACAGAAAAGTGTCAATGTCAGTTTGTTGGATTGTAGACAGAGGCGTAACCCACGGAGGGTCGGTTGGTTCCCCCCACTAGCAAAAATGTAACTCTAGCAGGGAAAAACTGTAAAAAATTATAAATAGAAATTATTTTGATCAAAAGTCTCAATATGTTTTTAGAGTTTGACAATAAGTTTCCAACTAAGTAAGGCAGTAGCAAAGAGATAAAAATAATTTTGGTATCTAAAATGTTCGACCCTTACCTTCATCCAAATCTGTACAAGTAGTTGACGATTTGATGAAATTCTGCAAACTACTTTTCTTCCTTTACATTCTCTTGTGTGCAATGTTGATGATTTGTGATAATGATACTGTGGCAGTGGTACGTTTCGGTGTTCAGGAATTTTGGTCCTAAGACCGAAGTTGGGCCCTAGGGTCCATGTTGTGAAATATTGCAAAAGGTTAGCACTTTCCTCCAATTAATGTCATACAGAGTTGACAATGTTTAGGTAGTTATCTGTTTGTAGTTTGTGGAAAGTTTGGTCTGAGGTCCCATGTTGGTGCTGTGTCCCATCTTATGAAATTCTGCAAGAAGTTTCTACGAATTCTCTTGTGCAATGTTGATGGTTTGTCATAATGTTATTCTGTCAGTGGTACCTAGAGGGTGTTCAGTAATTTTGGGTGTTCTAGGATTTCACATAATCCACAGAGACTGAATTGAAGTGTACCACCGGTGTTCTTTTTCATAGATTGATTTCTTTTTCATGAATTGAGGAAATGCAGACATGATAAACTGCCACGTCATAAAAACACTTCTTCTGGGGTTAGGCCTTTATCTCAGAAAGTACAAATGTTTTACAAACAAGTAGACCTCCGTAAAATCTGCAAACCGACACAGAGTAAGTTCCTTGGACATTGCTAAAATAAAGCTAAACTCGTTGTCCTTTTGAAAGTGCGATTAGTGTAATATCATTTATGTAATTCTTTCTGATCCTTTTTTTTTTTTAGCTTTTTCTTATGGAAATTATCTATTTCTCTGGGCTTTTTTTTCACAGCATCGAGCTCAAAAGTCGTGGGCAATATGGAAGTTTAGACCTGTCTACCAACGAATGGGATGGAATGGTTAGAGATCTCATTGACGGTGTAAGTATATGACCCCTCGTTAAAAAAAATTATTTGTAATTGTAATTATGTATTAAATTCATAATTGTATATCTCTGGATTTCAATTGATTAGCCTACATCTCCACAAAAGTACACGAATTGATCCAAAACTTGTTTGATCAAATAATAATGAGGGGCTGATTACGTTGCTGCACTATCGTTTATAAAACAGTTGATCCCTACATTTTTTTCCAATTGAGTAAACGACTATCACCGATAGGGTGAGATGGTGGACACTATAGTGAAAAGTGACCTTCTACGTTGGTCATGTCATGGTCTATATAAAATTCGTTTATTGTAACTTTTTCCATGAAAAGTGACTAAGCATGTCCCTCTTTTGTTTCCTAATTTACCAAAGGATGGAGACATTGCTATCGGTGCCCTCGTCAGGAATCCCTACCGCGAAGAAGTGGTCGATTTTACTGAGGCTTGGTACGAGAGCAATGTCAAACTTCTCATACTTCACCCGAGTTGGACTTTCGAGTACCCTTTTTCGATGGTCTTCCCGATCGATATCTGGGGATGGTTCGCCCTGCTCGTCATCTTCATCCTGGCTTCACTACTTGTCTTTGTCTTAGGGAGGTTCAGTCCGTACGAGTGGCAAAAACGTGCAGAGAGGGGTGAAGCAAGCGAGGAGGAGGGTCAAATCTTCAACTTTCGCAACTCTATCTTTTACGCCCTGTCGACGGGTTTCTGGCAGGGATATTACAAGGGGCCTCGGTCTTGGTCACTGAGAATTTTCAGTTTATTTTGGTTCTGGGCGTTAGTTTGCACATTGTTCATTTACGTGTTCAGTCTCAACGCCGTTATGAAGTTTTCCAAGACTGCGATAAACGTTCATGATCATCATGATCTCATTCATCAAGACCAGTTTGACTTCGGCCTCGTCCGGTACAGTCCAGCTTACGACTTCTTCCGTTACAATGTTGGCAAGTACAGAATGGTCTTCGATCGCGTTCTGAATTCTGATGAGAAACTCATGGAAGACAGAATAGAGCACGCTGTCGACAGGATCCGTCGCACGTGGGAAGGAAGGTACAGCCTGTTGGGAGAAGAGCAAGTTCTTAAGTACGCCGGCGAACGTAAACCATGTCGTATGTACATCGCAGGGAAAAGTCTTGGAAATATTACCATCGCATTCGCCACCCAGTCAGGTTCGCCCCTCCGCGATCAGTTGTCCTATGCGATCAGGCTCCTAGAGGAAAGAGGCGAGATCCAGAAGATACGCGAGATGAAATTCAGTGAAGAATTAAAATGTGAGAAAGAAACTATTTGGGAAGGACAAAGCAAATACTCATTCACAATTCACGATCTTCAGGGGATGTATTATTTAATCTTCATCGGAATGAGCGGTAGTCTCATCGTTTTCGTCATAGAGTGGCTCTTTTATAACATATTCGTCGCATCCTCTTGGAAAGGTAGAGTGCCTCAGAGAATGCCAGGGAGGAAGAAGGATGACTTCATTGATTCGGGTGGGGTCCCTGTAGATGATAATCCCGGAAAAGGTTCGGCTGATTGGATCTGAGCAAACGAGAACGAGGATAAATCACCTTGATTATTATTAATATTCATACCATGACATAGAGTGACCAACGTCCTATGAAAAGCGTATGCCTTATTCAATGATGTGCCATTAGGGGAGAATGAAGGGGAACCCAGCCACTTGAAAAGTGTCAGATAATGGGCGTCATGTATACCAAGCAGTATGAAAACAAAACTTTTTCTAAGAAGGGATATGAAGTTGAAAACAAAAGTCACCAAACTGCATATCTAATGTTAAAAAGTATGAGAGTATTTCGATTTGTTTATTTACGTTAAGTAATGAAGAATGTTGTATTTGTCCCAGAGTAGCTAAGTTCAGAGTGGGTGACTGGTAGTTGAGGCATCTCGTTGTTTGCGGTGATGAGACGATTTCAGTTTCAACTACTTTGTCTTGAAGATCTAAATTAGGAGAATTATTACTTTCTGGTATATGAACCCAAGGTGTAAAACCACAGAAGTGTAGCCATCACAGATGTTCGAACGAGAGGTACGAAAACCCACCAACTGTGACCAAATACACAAATTTAGCCTTCATAGTAGGTCAAAATTAAAACATATGGGGGGATGGGTTAATGACGAGATTTGATCAAGTTTGATCATTTGTATACCTTGAAGAGCGACAAAAACCACAAACCTAACGATTGTAATTAGTACACAAATGTCAGTATTTCATATATAAAACGTACCCACGTATGCAATTTGAGAGAGTAGGTAGCTTAGAGTACAATACTGTTTGTGAAAGTGTCCGTTTTAGGGGACAGGGGGAAGAGGGGGATGAAAACATTGTTTTAACTATTTTTTGCAATATGTTTGATTTTGTACATTCTCGATATTGTTATCTTTAGGTGTAGATATGTGTCTATCTTCTTAAAGAGTTCATATTTGCTTTTCTGTAAACTAATTTGTTCATAGGATAAAAACCTCTGAAGATATTGTTCAGTTTTCACTTAATCTACAATGTTTGGATAGCTCAATGGTATCGAATACATTAAGTGTAATGCGTTCAGATAACCCAAAGTCACAAGCTTCCCCGGGATCACGTGGGCGTCACGTAGGCTAACATCTATCAATCATGACAAAGAAGAGATGGGAAGCAGTCAGAGTTTCACAGCTTGTCGAACGAGGAGCTGCTCTTATTTGAAGATCGAAAATATTCCAATGTTTTATATGGTTAACTTCATGACTGTGAGACCAGGGCACTCTAATTTGATGAGACAAAAGGGAAAATAATGGTGATGCATATTAATGTGCTAGAGTGAACATGATTGAAATTTCAATCAACCAGAACGATGATGATATATATATTTTTTTTTACTTTCTTTTGACAATTACCAATTTAGTGAACAATTACAAGTTATTATCCCAAGCATCTTTAGGGTGCTATTTGCCAATTCTTGCCTCTTGATGATTACCGTTTTGTCTTTTAACCATAAAAAAGGACTCCCGATTTTGTCTAGGAACTTTTTTTCTGTAAAGAACTGAAATACAACACGAAGGACAGTATACTTATAGTCCGTGTTTTATTCACTGTGTTCCCTTTACAAAACTCACTCTGTACCCACAAAATCAAAGGGGCCGTTTAATGAACGTACCGTGCATACAGGGCCATAGACTTATACTTACCTGCAACATCTTAAAGGCTACGACAAATGATTGTCAAGTGCTTTCTCACCGGTGATTGGGTCACCCAGTGACAGTATTGATGAATATTTATGATGTACGTAAGTAAGGAAGGCTGCCATGCCGTCAAAATTGACACCAACCTTGAAACTTGTTATTTTTGGTTTCGATGATAATCGTAACCTTTGTAATCATGCATATGGGTGTGTGTATGTATGTGTGTACGGGTGCGTGTTTGTGTATGTATGTCCGTGACGCCGTACCTTTTAAACACGATATCTTAGGAAGGGAAGCTTGGACAGATCTCACATTTGGTGCGTAGGTGTACCACATTGAGAAGAAGTACCCCCACCCTGTTTTGGTGGAGGTCAAGGTTCATTTGGGATCAACAAGGGTCAAATTGTGCAAACTTTGTANNGTAGATGTACCACATTGAGTAAAAGAACCCTATTGTTTTTTTGGTGGAGGTCAAAGGTCATTTGGGGTCAGTAGGGTTCAAATTGTGTAAACATTGTAAAGACGATATCTCAAGAAGGGAAGCTTGGACAGATCTCAGTGTTTAGTATGTAGATGTACCACATTGAGAAGAAGAACCCTATCGTTTTTGGTGGAGGTCAAAGGTCATTTGGGGTCAACAGACGTCAAGTTTTGAAAATCTTGAAAACACGATATCTCAAGAAAGAAAGCTTGTAGAGATCGCAGTGTTTGGTATGTAGTTGCACCATATTAAGTAGAGGAACCCCTTGTTTATGGTGGGGTCAAAGGTCATTTAGGGTCATCAGGGGTCCCGTGGGCATGGGAATCTATGCAGTCCTGATGTCGTGTGTGGCGTGTGTGTGTGAGACGGTTGCTCGTGAACTGTCTGAATTGGATTCTTCCCTCTTTGCCCGGTGTTTGCTCAACCATTCATACTGTTGAGACCATACGACCATAAATTAAATGTTCCAAACAACACGAGTGACACGACACTCCCTTTCTGTGTATTATGCTGGTTATTATGACACAGTGTATGAGCCAGGAAGTTTAGTCATTATTTTTAACGGGGGTCTTATTGGAATAATCAAGCAAACCTAAAATTACGGCATGTCCTGCAAGTGTTTTGAAATTGAGTTCATGCGATTTCGAGAAAAAGGAAAAACGAGGGGTAAAAACTATGCTGTGATATGTGAATGTAGAAAAAAGCCAGACTAATAAATGGAAAGGACCGATTAGGAAAGGATGTGTCGTAAACCCGTGTTAGCACTGTGTAAGTAAAACTGGTTGAAACATGTAACTTTGTTGTGTTTACAGGGAAGTTGTTATATCGTTGTGCTGAGCCGGAGACCACCTGATAGACTTGGAACATACTGAATGACCTACGATTCTACGTTGCCTTCTTACTCATTTGCTTTTTAAGAGGAACTATATTTTGAAAAGAGGAACTTCCATGGAAATTATAAATGGCCGTACGTTAGATGACTTTGTTTTTCGTTTTGATTCCTTGCCGTAGACAGGGGAATCTATGCAGTCCTGATGCCGTGTGTGTGTGTGCGGGTGTGTGTGACGGTTGCTCGTAAANNGGGTCAAATTGTGCAAACTTTGTAAACACGATATCTCAAGAAAAGAAGCTTGGACAGAGGTCATATGTTATGTATAGGTGCATCACATTGAATACACTAAAAGAATCCTAGTGTTTTTAGTGGAGGTCAAAGTCATTTGGGGTCAACAGCAATTAACTTGTGAAAACCTTGTGAAACATGATATCTCAAGGAGGGAAGCTTGCATAATCTCACATATAGTGTGAAGGTGTTGCATCACTGTAATTGTGTCACTGCAGTTGAGCATGTTGAAACTTGATACATATCAGTCTTCATCAGTTTCAGAAAAGTACTCTTAATGAAATTTTGGAAACTGCAGTGCGTTTGTGTATTCTGGTCTTCATGTTTAGTGCAAATGTTCTCAGCTGTGTCACAGTTAAGCAGTATAATGTAGAGCAGAAAAAAAATTATGCTCAGAGTGATGCACACAGTTTTATTGAATGAGTTAGAACAAAGGCTGGTGTTGGATAACGTTCTCTGACTACACCATCTTCTCCGCTTGATTACAGAACGATGCAAGCTCTCGTTGCTTCTGTGCCAAACTACAACAAGACGATGTGGCTGGTGCCAGGCAAAAGTTACTTCTCCTGATGAGAATAGTAAGTATAGGGTGATAGATGAGTAAAGAGTTGAGTGATGTGTAAAGGTTTGTGATGTATGCAGGTAGGGAAAGGAAAAATGGTAGCTGGGGAGACATCCGTTTACGTTTATTCTGAGGTTGGTTGTATGTAGAAGGCAAGGGTTGGGGAAGTTGTAGGGTGTGCATACAGGGGAGGTTTTGTCGAAAGTTGAACCGAACATGCCAGCCAAGATTGTTGAGTAAATTTTCGAGTAAATTTTCTGT
>VJOZ01014042.1:1027-20558 GCA_009801055.1 Stichopus horrens | reverse complement strand
CTCATAGAGTAAACCCATGACACAAGCAACTCCAGTTTTATCATAAGATGGAAGAATCCTGTGGCAACCACATCTGCTGTTTAAACTCCTTCACGTTCTAAGGAAATCAGAACGATTGGCAGGATAGCTCTTAATTTACAGGCATATTTCCCAAGTGCAAGCCATTGAGTTTCTCAGGGGTCTGGGACTTTGGCACTAGCCTGGAGGGATTCAGATAACAACTTTTGAATCTGTTCAAGAACTTTTGTGAACACTTCACTTCGGGAGTAGAAATCATGAAGTTTTGAAAGCGTTTTCTTGAACCGGTCCGTTTTCTGGACCCATACATTGACAATGCCTCGTCTGTTACTGCTGACATTTTCTTCAGTTCCAACCCTTTCTTTGGAGAGTAGTGGTAGGATTTGTACACCTCCTCTATGATGTCCTCTACTTCTTTCAGGTAGCTATTAGATTTCAGAGAATCCAACACCGCTAGCTCCCTCCCTGTCTGTGTGTGCAACACAGTGAATTTCAACAATACGTGGCACATCTTCCTTTTTAAGAGTAACTATACCACCCGTTGCCCCCATCATCACCGATGCCCCATCGAAACAAACCGGAACCAATTTTCAGGCCCTGACTTCTTTTGTTTCTTGACCAATTTCCAAGAGTCCAGAGTAAATACCTTTTTCGAATTCCAACAGCAGATGTGTCATCTAGTTAAACCATAGATGCAAACTTGTTCCTAACTGTTGCATTTTGATCAAGGTACCTGATGTAAATTAGTTCCTGTTCCATGTGATCCATCAGTAGACCCATCTGACATTACAGCAAAATAGTCAGAATTTTCTATGGCATGTTGAATTTCTGTGTTCATATGCTGTCCAATTGCTTTAATGAAAGTAGCAGCCCCCCTTACGATTTATGTTTGCACTGCCAAGGTATTGTCCTTTTTTGTAACAAAATATGCAATCCTAAAAAGAATACGCATCCGTGTACTTTGCTGTGAGCACATTTTCTTCATAAATTTGAACATTGCAGTCTCAGTTGGGTTTGCCTTTGCTTTCTCTGATGCAATTGCAACAATGAGTTTCTCACTCTTGTCGTGCTTTTTAATTGCATCGATCTGAAAATTTGAGCATCCTTTCACCATTACACTAGACGGATCAGAGATGCCGGATGAAGTCGACAAGTACGGCAAACCATAATGTTTTCTTCTTTAAAAATGAATTGAAGCCAGTCCCACTCTTTTAGCCAATTTGGCTGAAACAACCTTTTGCGTTTTTTCTCATAACTTTCCTTTGTCATGACCCCTTTCCTTTGGTGCCTGATTCACACGAATGAGAAGCCTGTTATCCTATAAGCTCGGTATCTACACCTGAAGGGGCAATCCCCAAAGAGCTGGAAGCCTTACTGCTTCTTGCAACCGAAGTCACTATCTTGGTATTATGCGGCTTTTCTTTCATGAATTTTGGAATCCCGACCATCGGAGCAGGTACAGCATAGAGTAAGCAAGCTTCTCAATACGTTACAGCCCCCCCAAAAGAGAACGTCTTTTGGCTTTTGTAACATTTGCACAATTGTCAGTGGTGATACAAAGAAGGTCCTTGGCTCTAAGTGGCCCCAGTGATGGCAACAATATAATAATGTCAAATCTACATAGTTTGACCATCAGAGAGAGAGAAAAAGACTTATTGTCCTTGTAATACAAACCCCTAAACCAGACCTGCTGCTTTCAGTGATACTAAGTGTAGGTAAGCAGACCTAACATTGAGTATCTGTAGTAAAACTGTTGCTGTTTCCCTGAGCTCTATACTGACTTGCATCATGCATCATGGAAAAGAAGGCAAGAGAAGTAAATACAAGAAATCCATAGTGTTGCAGTATCCTGGTGTTCTTCAGTCGGTTGTATACTATTCTCCTATAAACTGGTTACTACTATTAATCTGTTTACATTTGATGATAGTCCTCTTAAACAATACACATAATACAAATACCAGACCTGCTACTTTCAGTGATACTAAGTGTAAGTAAGCAGCCTTAGTATTGAGTGTCAGTAGTAACACTGTTCTTCTTGCTGTTTCCCTGAGCTCTATATTGACTTGCATTTAGACATTTCCACATTCATTGGAAAGATGACAAGAGAACTAAATACAAGAAATCCATAGTGTTACAGTATACTGATGTTCTTCCGTAGATTGTATGCTATTCTCCTATAAACTGGTTGCTACTATCAATCTGTTTCCTTTTGATAGTCTGATTCTTGGCCAGTAACAACATCATCAACATCAAATGAAAACAGATAATGACCCTCAGAAAGAGATAGAGAGTAAATATCACCATAATACAAAAACGAGACCAGCCTCACTGCTTACAGTATTACTGTGTATTTGAGTGTCTTCAGTATGGATTGTTGTACCCATTCAAGTTTGATTAAACAAGTTTGCAATGATGTACTGAAAATTGGTTCTCTGACATGACTAGTTTTGTCCTTTTTTAAATCCTCCATACCCCTCTTATTTTGTACAGTTCTTAAAACCTAAACCCCACAATTTGCAGCATTGTTATTGGCTTTGTTTTTTCTTTAGGGCACGTCTCTGGCAGTTGCACATGCATTTTTGGTTGATTTTCTTTATTGTCAGACCATGCAAATTAAGTGGACTTCTGGGCATTTCTTGGCAACGTATTGATCTGTGTTGGGTTTTAGCCAGTGCCCGCAACTGAACATGTTATGAATCTCCTTTAAAAGTTGATCATAGCTAAATATTCGTGCAGCTTTTGGACTCTCAGGCTGTGGGAAGTATTTTATAGCCTACATCTTAGCATCAATTGACTTTATGCCATTCTTGATGTGATGACCTAGAAAATTAAGCAGCAGGTGCCAGTCTGCGAGGTCGTGACTTCACTGTTTGCCTGTGCGTTACTATGTGATGAGTCTTGTTGTGTTTTACTGGATGCTCAAGAAAACATGATTCAGTAATGCTGGGGAATTTTGTCAAGAGTTCTGAGAAATGAGAAGCGGGGTAAATAGACAAAAAGGATGAAGATGATGTAGTGTTGGTTCTAATACCTTTGACATATGACTGGTGGGGTCAGCCTGTAACGGCGAACATCAACTAGGAAACCAATATGATGCAGAAAATCTATTCCTAAAAGATCAGTTTCTACATCGGCAGCAATGAAAATCCACTTACAAGTGTGCCTCAAACCTAAATTTAAAGTAAGACTGTAAGAGAAGGCAAACCAAAGGTTTTAATAGGCGATTTACTACAAACTTCTAACGATCATCCTGTATAACCTTTCTTGCAATCCTCGCGATGCAGCGGGATGACACTTACTTCAGCACCCTTATCTATCATGAATTTCTGACCAGAATTGTGATCAGACATAAAACACATGTGACTTTCAGAGGTAATGCCAGGGAAAGTCACTCTTGTGACTTCTGAAGTGTTGTTGGATGAAGTGGACACCAAAGTAATAGGGGTAGGCACTTCGAGTACCTTGTCTGCCAACTTGGCTAACTCTCCCAACTTCACTTCATAGGGCTCCACTAGTTGCAAGCACTAGTTGTGTGATTGAAGGAAGGCTGCAGGAATGTGTAAAAATACACTCCTCCAATTGCTTGTCAAGGAGTTGCTCCTTGTGGTGGAGCAGTTGGGTTGGCTTATGGTTGCCTAAAACTCCTTCAGATTTGTTTTGTCTGTATCTAACTCCCTTACCAATGTTCCAAAAACTGTATAGATATCTGAAAATTTTTCCAACTCCAAAATAATCCAAGTCATTAGCCTTAAATTGCAACCATTCTGGCCGACAAAGTTAGTTCCAGTTTAGTACCAGGAACACTTTGGCCCAGAAAACAAAACACCATTACATAGTATCATACCTTTCTGCGGAAATAGCGTGAGCAGTACTCGACTTACTTCTTAACACCCCCTGACGAGGATCCCCATACGATAAGCGTATGGAAGCCATAATAAAATGAATAGCTTTGTCGGAACACCAATGCCTGCAGAAATTGTTAACTATTGTTTATCAAAAAGGCTAGATGATGCTAAATTGTAATTTATGAACGGTAAGCGGGATGTTCAAAGTTGCATCGGAAAATACAGGATAATTATTGTAAGTGAATATTTGTGAATTCAATCAGAGATTCATTACTCTCAATTGGGATGGAGGCTCGTGCCTAATCATTGAGAAGTAGGACTAAGAGTGATGAGTTCTTTGTTCTCCTTGTGTGAAATAAGGAGTTTTGGCTGATGCATAATTGATCATCCGTCGAAATAAAAGGATTTACATGTAAAGCTTTAATAGCATGGAAACTTTTCCGAGAATTTTGGTTTCAAAAGGGGACAACGGAAGTGAGTTCAGACTTCCACTGTATGACTTCTGGATGAAGTCGCTACAGTCTGAACAGGTTCTCCCAATGTGAGCAAGGTATTAGCACAGTCACTCTTGAATACACACACGTAAGTTGTGCGGAGTCATGCCCACAATCTCTTTTGGTGCACATATCCTGTGTAATAGCTATGGGATCTTCTCTAAGAATGTCGTCCCCTCCATTGTGTGTGCTACCTCATCCTCCAACAAAATGAACCTGCTATAGTTCCATTCTTTGTCATGTGTGTGACCAAAATAAGGCTCACACATTACTTATACCTGATGTGCCTCAGAGAGCAAATGATATTACCTGATATTCAATGTATACAAGAACAACAAACAACATTGTGACTTATTGACAATTTTATTCATTAACATTCTAATTTGCATCTAGTGTCAAAGGTCAGGTAATATTCGGTAGTGTGACCTCACTCAAAAGCATGTTTTCTGAAACTTAACTCCAACTTCCTGTGAAGTATGAAAAGCTGCAGTCCTCACTTTTTTGCCAACTCTGCACCCAAATGTGGGTGGTAGGAGAGTAGCAATAAAATGAGTGCAGTTCATTCAAGAAAAGTGTAAGCAACACTTCACATAAGAATGTCTGGTCACGTGTGTGACATTTGGCTGGTCACGTGTGTGACATGCACATATGTTGTGTACATAAAAGTCCCTTTTTATGAAATTGTTAACTGGCTGTATGGACAACTTGAAAATACAGTACGTAGATAATGGTTGAAACAGTCTCTTTCATGTGGATGAAACATAAAGAATGAGATAATAATGAATAAAATGAACAGCAAAGTCATTGAATCATAAAATTTGGTATCAAAAGCTGATCACAGAGTGAACAGCAAACGCTGAAAAGTACTTAACAGGTTCAAAGACTGTCCTAGTAGTGGTACATAAAACTTCACTCAAACAGGTCAAATTTGGCCACAGTTTCAAATTGTTAATGCCTACAAGGCATTTCAGTCTGCTGCCTCTCAGTTACATCAAATTTAAATTGTCCTCTTGACCCTGCAACTTGGGGTGCTGTGATTCTCTTGATAACTTGATTTCTTTCATAAAACAAGACATCTGGAGAGTCAGATGGTGGCCATATCCAGAAGTTTCCAGACTCATGCATTAATTTAACTTCTGTTTCATCTCCAACTACCCTCAATGCTCCTCCTGGGAATTGTTGTTGGTCATACGTAACTACAACCCAGTCTCCAACCACCCACGTCATGTTCTCAAAGTACTGGATTGAGAAATCTGGCTCAGCTACCCCACTTGAGTGCCAAAATTTCAATACGCCAGTTGAGAAAGCTTGAATGACAAGCATCTTGTTTACACCAGGGACAGGAAGCACATGCTCACATGGTTGTGTTCCCTCTGTTAATGCATGTGATATCCGCCTCTGAAATATCTGTGATCCTAACATTTGGCATCAGTGCAATGGCTTGATTTGCAAAATCCTTTGAAATTTGCACAATTGGAGCCTCCTGTTCCTTGCTCATTACCCTACATCGGACAAGTGACTTTGCAGCAGCACTTACGCCATCATCCATCCCTTTCCCATGAGATGTAGTAAAGTGTTGCCACTCAAACATTTTGCCATATTCTTGAGCCATAATAAGTAGGAGCTTGGCTATGAAATTATTTCTAAATTCAGAAGAGGGCCCATCAGTAAGTAGGGCCCAACAGAAGGATCATTGTGGGCTTTTGCTGCAAGGTATTTTACAAAGGTGTACACCGAGTCCTTGCCCTTGTCGCTGGTATTTGAAACAATGAGATGTGTCTCACACTTGCCACCACTGAAAATAGCAGCCGTAAAGAGCGTAACAGAATCGCATGACCAGAGAGCACTCTGGATCTCATTCTGATATTCACAGGAGTAAGACATAGCATAGTCCATCTGAATGACAACATTCTCTTTCTTTTTCTTTTTTTTGGCTCAAAAGACTTGGGATCCTCGTTACACAAACACGTTCTAGATTCTGGTGTCATGCATTGCCACGACCAATTCTTGCAGCTCCCCAACACAGCCAGACTTGACCACCTCCATTAGTGTACCATTATCCTCTTTCTCCCATGACATCCAACTTGCTTTTTTCGCTTTGTCGATATCCTCAAGATTCTCTCTCATGCGATGTATCCCGTAGTCCGCTCATTCACCGTTCCAACATTGGCCATGTAAATTCTCGGCATCACACAACATTCTCTGCAACCGGTCATTTCCAAAGTGTATGCCAAGTCCTGCCAATCCCAGTGTGAAATTCTCGACTCTGTTCTGCTGGAGTGTCCTTCTTCAACAAGACCTTTTGTGGACGCAATTTGGTGAATGCTGAAAAGCTGATTGGGTAAGCTGGAGAGCGTTCATTGTAGATGGCATAGGTTTCCTTCAAGTACATGGTCAGCTGGTAATATTTTCTTTTTTTAGTTTAGTCTTCACACCATTCTCCCACACTGTCACCTCATTCCTCATTCCAGGAGCAGTGTATGCAATAGCCATGTGCATAAAAAATTACATAACTACTTTTTCAGTAACTGGTAGGAGACTGCGAGTTGAAGCAGACAATGCACTTGATGAAGAGGAATTTTCATGTATCTGAAATCCGGAGGTCATGCCCCCCTCCTGTTGGGGAAGGCTGTCCCCACCCTGTTGGAAAATTTTCCAATCTCATGGGAGCAGCCTTTATCCTTGGGATAAAGTACTTACCCACAACTCACCTTAGTCACCCCAACAAGATGCTTAATTTTGATCACAAGTTCTTCAATGATGAACCCAAATCCCTCTTAGAAAAACCTAAGGTTTTCAGACGTTTTACCCTGAAAATCTAATTTTTCCAACTTCCTTCAATAAGACCATCAAATTTTCAATTTGTCCATAAAAAAACTCTCCCAAAATCTTGGGCATGCTTTTGACACCAAAACTTTTACCTTCCTCATCCTTTTTGAAACTTATCCCCTCAATGGGGCACCAAGTTATTGCCCCCTACCAGGGAGCTTTCTCCCCATTGGGCAAATCATGGCACCACCCCTGGATAGGAATGTTAGTCTAACATCTTCATGGAGTGACTGCTCTGTAAATAGTATTGAGACCCTAGCATTTCAATGACTGGTGCTGTTCATAGGAGGATTAACCCCTTCTAATTTCTGAAGAGTGGCCTTCTCAATATTATTTTAAGTTCACATAAAAAGCAATTGGAAAAACGTCCAGACACTTCAGTAGGAACTCACAAGTGAGTGGTCCTGTGGTCTTGCTTAGACCCCTGGACCCCACCCATTTCAGGGCATATGCTTTGCACTTGGTAGTTCATGTAACGTAATCAGTGCCCCCCCCCGTGTAGTCACTGTGTCATACCAGTGCCCCCTGTGCAATCACCATGCCAAGCCAGTGACTCCCCTAAATGAAAAGTGGTGACGTTGCTGTGCACTATCACCCACGATTACATCCTCAAGTTACTGCAGGTTTTGTACTACTGACTAGAAGAAGACCTACCCTATTGCACTTTACTCTGGTGACTTGATCTGCAACAACCAAGTGCAGTGGCTTATGAAAATGCTCATGCCCCAAGTATATATGTGACTCCTAGTGTCACAAGATGCCCAACTTACGATTTATTTCCACACAGAGAGACTTCAGTTACCTTACACAAATCTTTCGATGTCACGTAATGTGCTTCCCCTAGAACAAGTGTGAACTAACATTGAAAGCTGTGCACCTATGTGCGAGGTATTCCCCATTTTACTGTGTTCAATACAGGCCTTTCAAAAAACAAAGGGGACCTGTCCTGCTATTGCCCCAACCCACAAGTTGGTGCCCATGCTTAAAGGACACATGCCTAGTGAGTAGCCTAATGATTACAAGTGAAGGTCACACGAGGTGTCTGAGTGGCACACGATATGTCAGGCAGTGCAGATTTATAGATTCCATCATTTTACCAGCTAAGCACTACCTCAGAAGTTTTCTGATCATTCATCTACCTTTGTGTTGGGACAAGAGTCAAGATCTTTTTAAAGTGTCGGCATTCGGTATTCAAAAAAAAACAATGTGTTGAGCCATTTTCACTCTGACACTTCTGCTTGCCATCTTCAAAATTGAGTTAACAATGGTAAGTGAGATAAGAATGCAAAGACTAGATATGGTGTTTGACTACTTTAATTCTCTGCCATAGAATTTGACAAAATTGTAATAGTTCAAATTATGGCAAAATATATATGGAATTTGATGATATATTGATATTGACAATACAAAAATCTTAAATAATGTGAACTTTCTAACTAAACATAACTCTGCCTGAACTTAACCGCTTCCTGAGTCCTTGATGTCAAAAGCAGTAAATTACACTAAGTAAATTAAGCTGTAATTAAAAATAACAGGTAGCATCCATTGTGTGATATCTACATTTTATGACAATAATTCACCTTAAAATATTTAAGTAGGCATACTAAGTGTTGCTACGAAGTAATGTTCAAGGTGCATGTGATATTGTTCAATAAGAGTGATCGATCCTTTAAAAGTACAGTACAAACACTGCATTTTATTCAATTTTGTCAATATTTAGCCTTAAATGAGATAATCCACTGCATGATGTATCTGGTGTAATGGACACTGTANNTGTGTGTGTCATCATTTACTTCATGCATAAAGGTAATGTTATTTTGTGTAAAGAATATGACTGACCTAATGAGAAAGGAGATGTTTTGTTTCATCTCACCCTTTAATGGTTCAGATTTCTTACAAATCATTTGGTAGGACTATGGATGCCTCTAGGAAAATTTTCACATTGTGAGATATTTTGACATTGAAAATGCTGGAAATATTTACCTTATGTTTGATACACAATTGTTATCTATTTTATAAATTGCATATTGATGTTATAAAACTTTGCATTATAGAAATACTGTTACAAAGCAAGAAAAGGTTTTGTTCTTGTAGTATGCATACAAAGCGTTAACGTGTATCTGCTATTTAAAAAGCAGATAGATACAGTTGAAGTTAAGATTTACGTGATATCTCAGATTGTTTTAGTGCAATTCTATGTGTCCTGTGTCTTTCATGGAACTTGTAATCGCCACATTGGTGAAGAGAATCTGAGTGCATTTGTGTTGAATGCTTTTTAAATTTGACGAGTCAGTGACAAACTCTGGATTGGAAGAATCAGTCATGAGAAAATAATATACTGAATTAAATGAGTATGGTATAAATTGTTTGAGAGGATGATATTGTGGTGCTCGTATGTATGTACTAAGCCACATTCATAGCTGATGCATCAATGTTTATATTTATTCTGATATATTCATCAATTTTCTTTTTCTTAAAAAGTACCTTCTTACAGGAACTTTTTTTAACATTTTGTCGTAGACATTCCTTTCTTATCATTGTTATTAAATGTTGAGCTAACAGTGATTTGCAATACATGAATGAAGTTAATTATAACTGGATCTTGTCGCCATTTTTCATTTACTTTTTCTTGTACTGGGAGGAGAGCTTCATTCTAGAGATACAGTAGACTTGCCTACACTCCTTTTAACATAAGATACAAAACAAGGACTGGAGATTGTGATCAACTGGTTGCTCAGGTGAACCAAGTAGGTGATGAAGAACAGTCTAACGGTTGCCTGTATAAAAAGGACCACTACAGTTTAAAAGTAGGCTTGCTGATTTTGCCCATAGTTTGACTAACAAAACCTGTAAGTTACAGATTAATTTTACCTGATAGTGACTTTTAGAGTCAATAGGTATTGTGGAGAATTTCCACTTCAAAATTTCAATATGTCTATTGCACATGACTAATTTCCATGGTAAGTATGAGCTTACACCTTAGTCCTCACAAATTTCTTTGTAATGTTCTTGAGAAGACCTTTTCTAGAGGGTAGAGTAAGACGTGACATCAAGATACACTATAATGGCTAGGATACGTTCCTCTCGAGAAGGCACAGACATGTATGATATCATGTGAGGATTGACTGGACCCTTCAAGAACTTACGTAATTCAAAATTGTATGTAATTCAAAATTACAAGCTGGCCTTGAAATGTTTCTGTGACAGTATATTTAAACACCAGGTTGAAGTGTTGCTGCTTTTGAGTACATCTAGCTTCTGACTTAGAGACAACTAAACAGGTGGTCTTCTTGAAAGCATAATTTTGTGCCATCTTTGTTCTGGGATTCTCTGTTTCCTTAGACTCAAACTCGCAATCTCAGTAGGGGATAATAAGCTGTTAGTTGGCAAAAATGTCAACGTCCGAATAAACAATACTACTGTTGACAGTTCATATTTCATCTCGAATTAACCTCTGCTGGCTCAAAGATTTCAAACTGCTCCTCTGACCAAATCAATGAGCTATTTGGTACCACAATGACTTGTACTGAACATTGTCCTCACTATCACTGAACGATGTCGATCTAGCGACTTCTCCCATCGTGACATTTACATATTTTCAAGGTTTTCCACAGTGTATTGGATTAATGCTCAGATGTCACACTAGTAACCCGTCTTGGGGTAGGATGTCAAACAGCTGTCTGTTGGGAGGTTTTAACGAGTCATTTGGTCGCCGAGCGTCTTCTAGGCTGCAGATCTGAGAGAGTCGTTTTAAACCCAATGAGACTATGTTGTCACATGACCTGTCATGATGACTATGTGGGATGCCAAACAGTCCTCGAGAGGGGTTTCACGCTGTCCCTCGTGCTGTTTCGATGAGCCATTTAATTCCTGAACTTATTCCACGTAGATCTGACACGACTCCATCTACAACCTGAAATGATACCGAGAATGGAAATCACCTTTACTTAAAAGAATTGCAGTGGCATGATCACAGTGGCAGATCTAGGGGGGGCAAAGGGATGCTTATGCACCCTTTAAAATTTTCAAAATTTATCAGTAGCACCTTCTACTGTATTACAAACATCTCACTGTTGCTATTCTTGTCATTTATTTCGAATAGAAGCTAATACACTTTATTGGGAGCACCTAGTAATTATTCATGTCCTTCAGATGGGAGACATCCTCCCACAAGTCAGGAGTGTAGTGCACCCCCCTCCCCTGAAAAAAATCCTGGATCCGTCCCTATTATCACACATAATATAGCTTTTTGCATATTGTCTCACACTCGTAGCAATGTTGTCGATGGTAATTAAAGCTTAACTTTCAAAAGCTTATTTCAAAACATGCAGTGATTGGCAGGCACAGATCCAGGATTTTGAGAAGGGAGGATGCATGCACCATCAGCTGAAGACTGAAGAGGGAGCGCCAAGGGCATGCAGCCACAACAGGAGGTTTAGATATTTTCCCCAAGAAAATCTGAATTTTACATGCGATTTCCCAGCATGTTGGAAGCACATTTTCCATATCATTTTGCTCACTTTTGGTAAACAAAATCGTTGTTCATTGATAAAGAGAGGAGGGGAGGGGGCATGTGCAGTGTTGATTTTTAATGACAACATTCAGGAAAATCATATTATTTTTGATAAATTGTGCTAACATTCAAAATGTTCAAGTTCATAGATCAATTCAAGATAGACGAATGATATCATAACATATTAAAATACTTTCTTTGGACTGACATGCTTTGACTATTGTCAAAGAAAGTTAAAAACATTGTAGTTATCAAGTTTCTTCAGTCACCTTCCATTGCCTCACAAGTTGACTAAGCTTGAGCTGTTCTGCTACAGTGACACATGGTATTCTGGCAGTGCCATCGTCAGGTATGCAGGATAAAACCAACAGCGGGGATGTGTGGGGTGTCCATTTCAGGTCCAATAGACAATGTAGTTCTTCCATGCATCCTGAGACTACAACATGAACAAGACAAATGCACAGGCTTTGATAAAATTAAATGTACAACAGTTTCAGCAAAAAGCTTGCAGAAGTTATTAAAATGTATTCAGGTACTTTTTAATCTTGAGTGAAATCCTAGAAACTAACAAAAAGGATACTCATCTAAAACGACCCTGGGAAGGTGTAAAAGGATGAAGTCCACTCAGATTGCAAAAAAATCCCCAAAAGAGGTAGCAAGAAGGTAGATTAAAACAGATGCTATAGTATTACGAAAAACTTTGCTGCTTGACCAAAAGGTGGTGGCAATTTAGGAAGCACGGTGACCAGATGCACACACACAAAATTGCCAGATGCTAGGCCATGGTCAATACGGTAATGCATAGGTTATATGAGGTGTGAACGTTGCTAGGGAATTCCCAAACCAGGAAGTTTTGTGGATTCTTCTCATCAAAGCTGCATGTGTAAGCTGCATGTGTACAGCCTGAATATATACAAAAACGAACTGCAATCGTAAAATTACCCATTGGTTGCAATTTAAGGTGCAGTGTGTCATCTGCTTTTGAGAAGTTTTATGGCACAGCCTCAAGATTAACAGGGTATTTTCAGTACTTATTCATGCGTACCTCTAAAGGCAATCAGAGTTACACTGGGGTATAATGTGACAAGTATGTCACATCCATAACATATTGGATGGTAAATTCTACAAAGTTTGCCCACAGAATTTACATGTAAGTTGTACCTACATGCAGGGCCATGGCCAGCTACGAATGATCTGTCTGTCGGTGATACTGTAGCATAGGCCTACACTGATCATATGCACATGGAAGAATGTAACATATTCTCACATAGTTCCAGTCGTTTGGGTAGTACGTATCAGAATTAAAAGACACATGTCTTCCAATATCCAGTATTGCCACTCATGGTGCAAGCTACAACATATAGTGCTTCATCATGACATGTCGTGAGTCATGACTTGATTGATGTTCTTACTAACCTGACTCCAGTTGCTGCGAAGACTCTACAACGCAAATGAAAGCGTTGACATTCTGGCATAGCTGTTTGATGGAATTGGTTGGTTCGTATTCCTCTTCACCGTTGCTGCCGTTGACCCTTTGAAGCAGCCTGCTCCTCGAAGAACGGTTCTCTAAAGGCGACACCTCTCTGGATTTTCTAAATGATAGTCAAGCAGATGACAATTACAAGCTTAAATGGTAGAACTAAAATGTACCAAAATTTTTTAAAGATAATGCACTGCCGACTGAAAATACCCCTACATTGCATGACGTCAAACAATTTTACCTATACTCTATGTTGCAATATTACTCCATAGGGCAAAGACTGATGACCAAAGCATTAAAAAAAAGAAAAATCTATCACTTACTTTGTTCCACTGTATAAAGTTATCATCCTCATATGATACACAGTTGCTTCATTAGCCACAGAAATTGTAAAACCGGTTCCTACACCTGCAAGAGAAACAAGGTGTTTGCACAATCATGAAGAATGCTGGCAAAGCTTGTACCAAACATGTAAATTATAACAAAAGACATATTTTGCATATTTCAAATGGTCCACCTACAGTTTTAAATGAAGAAAAAAAGAAAGCTGTTTGGAGACTGAGAGATGAACCAATAAACTTGACCATTAACTGTCTGCATTGGTTTGTTTTTATTTGCTTTGGCTTTTTATGAAACTTACTTCCTGGGAACATTGCAGCAAATGGTCCTTTGTTCCTAAAGACCTCATTTTGCTCTGTGTTTAACATTTTTCGGACGATTCTCGAAGTATCGGAATCCAAACCGGGGCCAAAGAGGACAACTTTCGGAGGTTGATGAGGAAAGTATGATTTGATGAGCCTTGGTATCTGCATGAAGTTGAACTTCTCTTCTTTTTTCCTCACATCAGGACTACACCGGAGGTAGCTGTACAGGGGGATGGATAAGAAAAGAGTATACATTACACATATGTATAAAAACAACGTACACCAAATGTAGGTTTTTAACAACACATGTATGTAAAAAAGTAGAAGCTTACTGCACAGTTCATGCTGATAAAGAAGTTTAAGTTCATTCAAGAGATTGTCTCATCATTTCTCTCATAAATCATACATTGTACAAAGTACTCCAAAATACAGCAATTTCCAAGTTATGCTGGCTAAGCTTCACGAACTATTCATAAGCTGCTATATACTTAGTGTCAATGAGAGCTTATTGCCACTTCACAGACAAACCGTGACTTCAGATCACCTCTTTACTGTCCCTCCCTGATCACATGATGTTGAGTTCAGTTCACTGTCTGTAAGTATAGATTTGATTTACACAAACTACTGGACAGTTTAAAGGAGGAAGTTATAAACATGAATAAAGTTGAAGTCGATACATTACAAAAACCACGCCATCCCCCCACCCCACCTCCTTTCCTCCTGCAATTAGTTTTGGCATATTCTCACATAGATACTGGACATACTTTCTTTGCTCAGTTATGGTGAAACTGTAGATTTCCAGTTTGCTAGTTGTCAGGACTTTACATATTACACTGGAGGTATGTTGATATAACACTTAACTCACTTCATGCAAAAGACCTGTCATGTTAATAGTTTGAGTTAGTTGACATATTGTTACCTAACTTGCATACTGGGGGATGGAAATTCACCTAACTTATACACCATTTGGACAACTCCAGATGCTCAACCAGTAAGGACATAGTTAATTAAACTGTAAATGATCTCATCCATTAGACCAAGTGGCACTTACTATTTCTACAGCACAGTACATACATCAGTTATCTCCACATTTTCAACAGGGCAGGGGGGGTAGGTAAGAAGCATAAAAGTGATTGCAGTGCTAGATCTAGACTGCAGGAGGAGGGAGACAATTTTGATAAAGGAGATGCTTAATGATACAAAATGGTACATCCATCTCTCTACATTTAAAATATAGTAGCAGTAGTCTATTGTCAATTTATTAGGAGGACAACATAAGAGTGTATCTTCACAGAGGGGTAAGATTTTTTAGACAAGTGTGGTTGCTATTTCAGGGGCTGCAGCTTTTACTTGGGGACAGACCACTACTAAAACCTTTGGTGGAAAAGACTACTAATCAACACTCATTTTGACAGAGGCAAAATATACTTATCATTCCCATACAGTACATAAATGCACGATGGATATCACTCACATGCTTTTCAAGGTCAAGTCTGCATGCAGCGCTTGAAGTGACGACGGATCAGTGGCGTGTCCGACCTCAGTCCATTTTAATTTATCATTGCTCAGGAGCTGATCCCAGAGAAGACGATCAGCGCAGAGAGACCGTAACTGGGTACAAGTCTGACTGAGACTACAAAGAGCTTTGGCATCCAGGTAGGACAAGATTTTTAGGAGCACATATACCTGAAGGATCAATAAAAGAATTATACATCAACACTCACAGGTAAATGAAAAAAAAAGGAAGAGGAATTGGTATGCTTGAAACCACATTTGATATATTTCATTGATATTTGATCACATTGATATTTCATTACAAACAGTGTGAACAAAGCTACCAGAGGTCAAGTAAAAAAAAAAACTAGTTTCTCTACCGCATGAATTTTTTGTCATCAAGAATTTTTTATCAAAAGTAGGATTTCTAACCAGAAATTTCACGTCCCAAACACAAAAATCTTTAGCAATGTCTTTGCAACATAGCACTCATTGACACAGTGATGGAGGATGTAAAAACAAAACACAGTTTGTTGTGCTACCAAAAGGGCTTTTGGGTTCCTGCATGCATGAAAAAAAAAGAAAATCCCCGAATGCCCAGATTTTTTGAAAAGTGCAGATCAGAAACAAGTTTTTCTTTTATACACTTACAGTAGAAGACATGCGATACATGCAACATTTGATTAAGTGTCCACAAATTTTTTCCACATAATTGATTACAAAGTTTAGACAGCTTTGTCCTTCATAAGAGAGGTCAAGTTTAAATCTACATTCTGAAAAACTTGTAGGAGAAATCATCACTGACTCACTATTACCATCAGATCAACAGTTGTAGATGAACTGGGCAAACATACTTATATATTTTCTTCCAGTTTTAATTACTTTCAATATAAATTGTTCAGCACAGATTCCTATGTTTTTTATGTATTTTATACTTTACGGTTGTTTACAAAGTTTATTGTGTTTTGTGTGCAGTTTTGAGTGGACCGCCTTTTGCAACACAGACATGCTACATTAATGGTTTTGCTACTACTTGGAAAGATAGTTTTGCCCTCAGCACATGGTACTTACGCACTGTTCATAATGTATACAGCAATTAAAGGACATGCAAATGCCGTATTGAGAAGCCTGTAACATTACATTACAGCCCAACAGTAGCTAGTAAAATAAGTAAGCTTTAGGTATGTTGTAGGCTAGCTAGAGGTGTTTTAAGTTCATGGATACCGATCATATGTGATTCAAAATACATTACGTCATATATTTAGCACAATTATACTCACTGGCATGTGAAAGATGTGAGAATTTAATTCAGCCATTGTCCTATCATCAGCCTCATCTTCCGTACAACTTCGCTTGGTATTGGATCTCTCCACTCCTTTTCCATGTAAATTGAAAGAATGCCAATCCAATGCAGCATACAAGTCTTGCAAACTTGGTGACGAATTTTGCTTCTCAATGATGGCACTCACTTCATCAACTGTCTTTTCGTCGCCAAACATTGTTCGATCAGAAATGTTCCGTAGATTAATTTACAAAGCGAAGAAAGGTCTAGAATGCGTAACTATGTTAGCTTCTGGGATGAACTTTCGATGTTACTGTCGTCACTTGCTGTAAAAGAATGAACGTGTACCAGTACAGAGCATCGGACCTACAAACAGGACATGACCGGCACATGTACAGTATCTACGTTGAAACTTCCACGTGGAAGTTTGTTTACGTTATTTACATATAACCTTGATGACGTATCTAAAATTAACATACCAGTCACGGATTCGTGATATCTATCGAAAGCATTTAGTTTGTGTATAGCGACCTCTTTATTTACCGAAACTGTCAAAGATGGTAGGCCGTACATATTGTCATTTTCTATCTCTAAATATCTTGATCAACGTTTTTATTATTGCTTCAAAAGTATATCAGTGTCAATAAGTGGGAGTAATATTGTATTTTTTTATGAAAATTTTAACACGAAACACATTTTAAAGCCCCAAACTGATTATGAACGACCCATGATGAGCATTTCACTTGTGACGTCCTTGTAGCCTAACCTGTGATGTACAAATGAAGTAACAATAGCCTAGCTCAAACTTGATTCGTCCCACAATAGTATACCACATACCTAGGCTTGTAGTTAACGTTGCCACAAATGCGGCCGCTGTCAGTGTAATGAAATAAGAGAGAAACGGCATGCTTTTTGATAATTATATAAAGCCCGTTTGTATCAGTAGCTGCCAAACTAACTTAGGCCTAGACGCCTAGTAGTATTTCCTAAGCACAGGCCTAGGCTAGACCACAGACGTCCCCCACGTAGTTACTAGTGTTGACTGTATAGGGGCGTATTGATAGCTAGCCGCGCAGACTGCTGACATCTCGCTTGATGGCTGACAAACTGGTTCCCGAACTCTTGCCTCACAGACGGCTAATCCTTACAAATATAATCCGATCTGAGAGTGATTTTATGAATATGAATACTTTTGAGGTCGAAGGTGTGTATAGTGCTTATCACATGGATGTGATTAAGAGGGTTATGTAAGGTTGTAGTGGGTGCAAGAAAGTAAAAATAGGCCAAGTTTCGTGTATTATTAGAAGTAGTGTCTTATCTTGTAAATGTATATATATGGGGCATTGCCCAGACTAGTATCACTATGTGGAGGATGCCCGTGGTCTAGGCTAGGCCTAACTTGGATTATCGAAAGCAACTTAAAAGATGGGTTTGTAAATGTTAGCTGCTGTAATGCCATTTTGACACAATGACATGGTAATCAGATGCCCTGATGTTTGTAGACCCTCATATGACACTGGAATTTAAGGTGAGTCAGTTTTGTCTAATAGTCAACTTTTATTTTAAGTCAATGGATATTGCCTGAGAGTTAACACCCTTTGGTAATCGCACAGACATTTCTATGATAAATTAACTTCTGGTAGTTATTCTTCTAAGTGAAAAAAAAAAAAAAAATGACTCTAAAAATATACATAATGACTCTGGCGACTGTTACCGGTCAGTTGCTTTTTCATTACTTACATTCGAACATTGTCTAGGCATGCCAAAACTTCATTTTTTGAAGCGACGATTTTCATATGTTATAAAGTTGTCATTTTTACTTTTCTTTCTTTGTGACAGACGAAAGGGACGTCCAGTTTTGGTAAGAGGCACAACAAGTCTCATACCTTCTGCCGACGATGTGGCAGAAGAAGCTACCATATCCAGAAAAGCAGATGTTCCAGTTGTGGATATCCGGCAAAAAAGAAAAGAAGATGTAAGTGTAATCATGTAATGCTTTTGCATAATAAGAGGTAGGGTGGGTTTGTGGTGTCCAGTCTTATGTCATGTGCAGTGTATGCCAACACTAATATGCTAAGGCCATATAAAAAAGAATAAGTGTCTCCCCCACCCCCCTCCATGCATTTATTTACCCACTCAATGTCTCTTCCCTTTTAAGAGCAAAAGTAGGACTTATAACCAAAAATTTCTAGTCCGGAGAGCGAAAATCATCACTCCAAGTGTTTAGCAATGTCTTTGCAACATAGCCCTCATTGATACAGTGATAGGGCACATAAAAAAAAAAAAGAAAAAAGTTTGCTGTGCTGCTAACAGGTCTTTTGGGTCCCTAGGTTTGTGAAAGAAAAAAAAACCCTTGTCTAGGAGGGGCCATTTCGCTCCATTTAACATTCCAATTTTGTCAAAAACTTGTTAGAGTGAGGTTGAGCCCCCTTCCTCAAACCACTCTTAGGCAGTCGCTTTTCAGTGGTGTACATGCTTCATGCATGACTGCCCCCCCCTCCCATCCTCTCTCAAATCTGCAGGGACTTTGCAGCTTCTCATTAGTGTTTTCACTGGTAACACAGGTACTCAAATGTCATTTTGTTACCCTGGATCCAAACTTGCTACCGGATTCCGTCAATTGTGAAAAATAACACCACTGCTGTGTGAACACACTGTGTCAGATTGCCAAATTTTACCTACCTACCTACAGTACATACAGCAAATAGCTCAAAATGGAATTCCCTTCATTTTATCAAGGAAAATAGGTGGTCCATTTGATGAGAAGGTGTAGGTGAGTGCATGTAGTGTAATAGTAAGAATCAGGGTTGTCACCATGCCGGGCTGTGCTACCCAACTCTCAAAATCTCCGCCCGGCACTCGCCGTCAATTTTAGCATCACCGCTGGCACAAATTTTGTACTTTAACGAAATAAAATTGTTAGATTTCTTTA